>SNSB01091179.1:39142-82194 GCA_012922965.1 Capreolus pygargus | reverse complement strand
AACATGCTTTTTAAATTAGTATTAAAAAGTGCATCACGATAATCTAAATCAAGAAAACAATCCCCACAAAACACTATCTTACTAAGAAAAAACTACCCAAACTTTTAACTTATTAAGCTGATCTTTACTATAAACTTTAAAAGCACTTTAGCTTCCCTCTTCACTGACATTCTGGGGACAAGCTCAAAATAATGAAAGGAAGAAGAATGTGTGTGCTTAGTCACTCAGTCACACACAACTCTTTGAGAACCCCACAGACTGCAACCCGCCAGGCTCCTCCATCCACAGGATTGCCGTGGCAAGAATACTGAAGAGGGTTGCCATTACCTTCTCCAAGGTAGCAGAAAATGGCACTTTAGCATAGACAGGATTATTTTGAAATCAAACTATAAAGAAGCCATAGACAACATGCTTTTTAAATTAGTATTAAAAAGTGCATCACGATAATCTAAATCAAGAAAACAATCCCCACAAAACACTATCTTACTAAGAAAAAACTACCCAAACTTTTAACTTATTAAGCTGATCTTTACTATAAACTTTAAAAGCACTTTAGCTTCCCTCTTCACTGACATTCTGGGGACAAGCTCAAAATAATGAAAGGAAGAAGAATGTGTGTGCTTAGTCACTCAGTCACACACAACTCTTTGAGAACCCCACAGACTGCAACCCGCCAGGCTCCTCCATCCACAGGATTGCCGTGGCAAGAATACTGAAGAGGGTTGCCATTACCTTCTCCAAGGTAGCAGAAAATGGCACTTTAGCATAGACAGGATTATTTTGAAATCAAACTATAAAGAAGCCATAGACAAGAGTACTTCTGAAAATGGGATATAAGATCTTCCTTTTGATAGCAGGAAAATGGAGGACTCTCAATCACAAGAATATATCACAGAAGGAAAGAAACCCAGAATTAAATGTGCACTAACAACCTTATCCTCGGTCCCCTTTAACTGTTAACCTGCCCCCCATCCCCAACATCTCACATGACTTAAGTGGTAAATGGTATTTATACTTGGCCCATTTTGAAGAGCTATTCAACTTTCCAAGCTATGTCTCATGGCTATGAGGCAGGAGATAGAGAGACTCCAAATTAGACATTTATAATCAGCCAGCCCTCTCTTTGCATTTCCTGAGATAAGAGATAGGGGTGTTGCAACTGAGGAATTTACAATCAGACCCATATTTGCTCTTGGAAATAGCAATAACAAAACAAACAAGGTAGATAGTAAGTTTCTCTCTCTTTTTAACACTTCAAGAGAGTAAGTATAGCAAGGCCAAAGAGAAGCAAAGGCCCTTCAAAGTACAAGATAAGGGAGACAGTACACATGTGCAGGAAGGGTTCTTGGTGTTAAAAGTCAAGGGATAACTCCAGGCCATAAAGGGTCTTGCTCTTCCCATCTTGGGAGATCACATCTTAGGAAGTCCATCTTGGCTCAGAGATGCATGCACACCCCAGAGGAAGGTCCCACCATAAGTCAGGTATGAAAAAAGAAACAAGGTAACTGGCCTGAAGGAAGACAAAGACCCAGCAGAACTGCCCTATATAAATGACTTAATGTCCCTTCAGTGTGCACCTCCTCACTAAGGGCAACGCCCACACCCTTTCCCTTAGTTCCTGCATCTCAATCTTGATCTCAACTAAACAATTTTAAATCTCAACCTTGATCTCAACTAAACAATTTCTCTACGTGATCTCCCACTTGTTCTGCTATGTCTCTAATAATAAACTTTGTACCTACATTTACAGTTTCTGCCTCCATGATAAATGCACTTTTCACTGTGGCAAAGAACAGGGAAAATTAGCTTCTAGCCTCTAGCCCTTTGGTGACTTGGAGTCCTAGATTTTATCTAAGCTACCCAGGATCAATTCCTGGGCCGGGATTAAGATCTCAGCACCACTCAGTGTTGCCTCTCTAATATCAAAGACAATAGGTATACATGTTATTAAATTCTATTTCTCTCCTGAAAATTTATTTTATCACAGAGGGGTTTCAGCCAAGAAACTAGAAGGGGAGACCAAAAATGATTTTTTCCTTCCTGTACTGCAGGCAGAAATATCTGTGCTATTTCTACACATTAAAAAAAATCTTGCATTTATCACAGTCAAGTTTTTATCACTCTGATTTATTATCTCAATTTATAACCCAATCATTTGAAAATTCAGTGCACGTTCAACATTAGCCTAATTTAACAACAATCTACAGGGAATTTCCTGGTGGTCCAGTGGTTAGAACTACCTTGGCCTGAGTTCAATCCCTGTTCGGGGAAACTGAGACCCTGAAAGCCCAGAGGACTGTCCAAAAAAAACAAACAAAAACACCATCTAAAAACTTGGGCAGATAGGTGTTAATTTCAACTCAATGTTAATGGTTTTCTTAACATAAATTAGCTCTCTGGATATCTGATTTCAAAAATATTAGGATCATTTTAGCATGAGTTCAAACAGCTCAAAGCATCATGAGCTGCAATTCAAAAAAATAAAAAATCATCTAACAGGGACTTCCCTGGTGGTACTGTGGAGAAGAATCCACCCTGCCAGTGCAGGGAACTTGGGTCTGATTGCTGGTCCATTAGATTTCACATGCTGCCGAGCAACTAAACTCCTGTACCAGAACTATTGACCCTGCATGCTGCAACTTCTAATGCCCATAAGGCTAGAGTGTGGGCTTCGTAACAAGAAGCAACTGCAATAAGAAGCCTGAGCACCACAACTGGAGAGTAGCCTCTGCTTTTTGCAACTAGAGAAAGCTCTTAAGCAGCCACAAAGACCCAGTGCAGCCAAAAATAAATTTAAAAAAATAAAATCATGTAGCAGATATTTAAAAAGTCTACATTGATTCCATAATTCAGTTCAGTTCAGTCACTCAGTCATGTCCTACTCTCTGCAACCCCATGAACCACAGCACGCCAGGCCTCCCTGTCCATCACCAACTCCCAGAGTCCACCCAAACCGTGTCCAATGACTCAGTGATGGCATCCAACCATCTCACCCTCTGTCATCCCCTTCTCCTCCTGTCCTCAATCTTTCCCAGCATTAGGTTTTTTCAAATGAGTTGCTCTTCACATCAGGTGGCCTACGGACTGGAGTATCAGTTTCAACATCAGTCCTTCCAATGAACACTCATGACTGATCTCCTTTAGGATGGACTAGTTGGATCTCCTTGCAGTCCCAGGGTTTCTCAACAGTGTTCTCCAACACCATGGTTCAAAAGCACCAATTTATCAGTGCTCAGCTTTCTTTATTGTCCAATTCTCACATCCATACATGATTACTGGAAAAACCATAGCTTTGACTAGATGGACCTTTGTTGGCAAAGTAGTGTCTGCTTTTTAATATGCTGTCTAGGTTGGTCATAACTTTCCTTCCAAGGAGTGTTTTTTAATTTCATGACTACAGTCATAATCTGCAGTGATTCTAGAGCCAAAGAAAGAAAAAACTCAGCAGTGGCCACAGGACTGGAAAAGGCCAGTTTTTACTCCAATCCCTAAGAAAGATAATGCCAAAGAATGCTCAAACTACCACACAATTGCACTCATCTCACACACTAGTAAAGTGATGCTCAAAATTCTCCAAGCCAGGCTTCGGCAATATGTGAACCATGAACTTTCAGATGTTCAAGTTGGTTTTAGAAAAGGCAGAGGAACCAGAGATCAAATTGCCAACATCCACTGGACCATTGAAAAAGCAAGACAGTTCCAGAAAAAACATCTATTTCCGCTTTATTGACTATGCCAAAGCCTTTGACTATGTGGATCACAATAAACTGTGGAAAATTCTTAAAGAGATGGGAATACCAGACCACCTGACCTGCCTCTTGAGAAACCTGTATGCAGGTCAGGAAACAATAGTTAGAACTGGATATGGAACAACAGACTGGTTCCAAATATGAAAAAGACTCCATAATCGGCCAAGTGCTAAAACTTCATTTTGATTTACTGACTGATGCCTCCTAAGTTTTATCACCCAAGTCATGATTCCTATCAAACAGAAGTTTTATTCATACCTTAATAATGACTACCAAATATTATCCACTTAGTTACAGTTTTTAAAGAGTTATTTCACTTTTTAAAAAGGAAGTCTTTCAAATCTAAGAAAGTTTCCATTTGTAAGCTGGCAATTCTGAATTGTGCACCAATATTAAAATACTTTCGGTAATATCTTATGAACTTTATATATGGTGTTATACCAAAATTTTATATTAACATTCTTACGTAGAACCTACCCAAGACTTTGTTCACTAACAGGTTAAAAACTCAAACCATAATTGTTTAAAAGGCAACTTTCAAAAAAAAAAAAAGGCAACTTTCCTAACAAGAAAACAGTTTCTAGTGCCTAAAATTGAATACAATTTCTAAATAACACAAAATTGCATTATTTCCAGTGAGCATTTTTTAACTCAAACAACTACCTTTCTAAACTGGGAAATGAATACATTGACTCTGGCAGTCCAATGGTTAGCTGAGTGCTAACTGGATTCAATCCCCATGGGGAGCTAAGGTTCCTCAAGTCATGAAGCTCAGCCAGGAAAAAAAAAAAAAGAAAAGGAAATGAAAATATGCTTAAATGTCAGCAAATAGAAAAAATATATAAGGAAACTTTAAATATCACCACTGAAAGATTACAGTACAAAAACACCATTTCTGAAACCATATTAATAAATTTTTCTCCGTATCAGTTCAGTTCAATCATTTAGTCATGTCCTGACCCTTTGTGACCCCATGGATTACAACATGCCAGGCCTCCCTGTCCATCACCAACTACATATAAGCAGATCAAATCTAGAAAAATGTATGTTTTAATCAATTTTAAATTATTCCATTTCTCAAAAACATTTAAATAACTATTCTAAAAAATATCCCTCAAGGTAAAAATGTACACATTGTTGAACAGCAGACAAAGTACAACTTCCCTAACCTCTTTAATGATTAATGTTATTGTTTAGTTGCTAAGTTATGTCCAGCTCTTTGTGACCCTATGGACTGACTATAGCTTACCAGGCTGCTCTCTCTATGGGGTTTCTCAGCAAGAATACTGGAGTGGATTGCCATTTCCTTCTCCAGGGGATCTTCTTGACCCAGGTAATTACCCAAAAAAACACCCCAAACCCAAAGTTTTGATAATATTTTGTAGATAAGACTAAATATTTACAAAGATACGTCTAAATAAACAGTAGCAATACATTCCCAGACCTCCAGCATTATTTTAAAGGAGTACCATATTAGTAACAGTCTATAAACCAAAAATATCACTTGCCATCTGGTCCTACAAAGATTGAGTCACTAGCCATGGCAGCTACCGACCTTAACACATCCTGAAAGAAGCTCAGGGTGGAGAAAAAGAAAGAGGTACTCTGCTCAGGAATAACTGACTGATCATGTTTTCAGACAGTTAACATACCTTTGGGAAAAAAATTTTATACTCTGCACGTTCCCATACTTTAAAAAGCACTTGATTTTAGTGCTTAAGATTCCCTGGAAAAGGGAATGGCAGCCCACTCCAGTACTCCTGTCTGGAGAATCCCATGGACAGAGGAGGCTGGTGGGCTACAGTCCATGGGGTGGCAAGAAGTCAGACAGGACTGAAGCAATCCAGAATTCGTGCATGCTGGTGAATAGCAGTAAATAAATCTTCTATCAAGTTTATATACTGACTTACCTCTTACCTAGGCAGAGGAGCTCCTCAGAACAATCTGAGAGGCTGTCTCTCAGGCTGCAGTCCTCAGTAAGGCTCTAAACAAACCTGAAACTCACAGATCTCATATTCTGCTTTTTTTATTTCAGTGAACAATTCTATTTCAATTATATTCTTACCTAACAAAAAAATCAATACAAAACATTTTCTAAACTGCAAGGAAAATCACCGCTGATAATTTCTGTTAAAAGGCCTCTCTAATCAGTTAAAATACACTCTAATTAAAAAAAGTTGAGGGACTTCCCTGGTGGTTCAGTGGTTAAGACTCGGAACTCAACAAGGCACTGGACCAGGGTTCTCTCCTTTGTCAGGGAACTAGATCCCACATGCTGCAACTAAGACCCAGAGCAGTCTAATGAATTAATTATTTTTTAAAAACCTGTGACCTACTTAAGGTCATGTGACAGTTCAAAAACTTTGATTAGGTAACAACTAGCTGTTTACAGCCTATTTTAATCTAACTCAGATGGTACTGAGTCTGACTTCAATGCTATAGCCCAGGTTTGATACCTGAGCCGGAAAGATCCTCTGGAGAAGGAAATGGCACCCCATTCCAAGTTTTCTTGCCTGGAGAATTCCACAGACAGAGGAACCAGGCGGTTTACAGTCCATGGGGTCGCAGAGCGTCAGACACGACTGAGCAACTTAACTTCACTTTAAATCTAAAATTTCCAACACTGTGTATATATGGCAATCCTTCAAAAGCTCTTTTATTAGAGAGCTTTAAGAGTCCATGATTATAACAATTCCAATGGCACATAACAACATTATACTTAATTTTTTTTTCAGAGAGAGAAACTAACCATTGAGAGAAAGCACCCCTGATGAAAACAGACTTCAAACACAGGCCTAAATAAACTATGATGTCCAATTTGTGCACGTTAAATCCTAGCAGTTTTACTTTATGCCAAATATGATTAAATAAAGCTTGAAAAAGTAGGGCGAGGTGAATCCATAAGGTTGCTAACACAACCCAGAATATTTCACTTCACTTAAGTGACTAATATTAAGGTTAATGAGTCTTGATCTAGGAGAGAGGAATTCGCAAGTCTCAAAGCTAAATATTAATCAAGGTAATTTCTATTTCACTGAAAACATTTACAATAGTCAACAAGATAACATTACTCCATGTTCTACAAAGCTACAATTGTACATAATGAAAGTTCAAGCCTTCTCATTATTAGAAAATTACTTGAGAGACAAGCTCACCTTCATAACTAATAATTGAAGAAAGTGAAAGTGAAGTCGCTCAGTGAAGTCCGACTCTTTGTGACCCCATGGACTGTAGCCTGCCAGGATCCTCTGTCCATGGGATTTTCCAGGCAAGAATACTGGAGTGGGCTGCTATTTCATTCTCCAGGGGATCTTCCCAAACCAGGGAACCAACCCAGGTCTCCCACATTGTAGGCAGCTGCTTATACCGTCTGAGCCACCAGGGAAATCCCAGTTGAAGAGAGTTTCTTAAAATTTAAACCCAAAACTGCATCATATTGTAAGCAGTTAATATCAAATCCCCTACACTGAATACTATCAAGTGAGAATTTATCTGAGTTCATGTATTGGGACATTTAAAGTTATGAACAAGTAAGAAATCAAGAGTCATGGTATCTTTTTAACTATTGTAACTGGAGTAACAGATTTGCCCATTCTTTTTCAAATTACCATTAGTATGCTCAACTTCAGCAAAGCACAGCACATTCTCAACCTCACTGACCCAAGTTAAAAGATCAACTCTACAATATAACATCCCCTTAAAGGCAAAAATTTTTCAGTTTATTTGGGCAACTTTGAAAGTATTCAATTTCTTTAAACTAAGAACAATCGTGGTTGCTTAAATCTTATTAGATATAGCCACTATTTACTTTGCCAGTGATAATTTTAGTGCAGCAATTTTCAAATAGATGATAAAAGTTTAAGCTATATCCAATCACTGGACTTGGTGAAGAAATTATTCCAGTTCAGCTGGTGGTCACTCTTCGCTGAGGAGACAAAAGGGAGATTATGGGGAAAAGAAACTCAACTACACAAACTCAAAGTAAAGATGAGAATCATGTCAGGAAAAACACTTTAAAAGTAAAAATCACATAACATTTCCTTCTCAACTGCACTACACAGAAATTCACAATCACCAATTTCATCTAAAATAAGAAACTAATGGAAGCAAGATTTGTCCAAAATGTCCAGCTTCCTGACAGGAGAATATACTTTCACCAGATTTTTTCAGGAGACAAAAAATGACAGGGTTAAAAGTGTAGGGCCTTTGTACAATCATAAAATTAGATGACTAAGGTTCATTTAATGTGCTTAGGGTTGTTAAGCATATTCAGTGTTTATGAAAACTGCTGTGAAGGTTGGTAACGATAAAAGAAATATACTTTTAGATAATAATGCTTAATTTTTGTTCAGCACTATAGAGCTACAGGACCTGAGACAAAGGCATACTCCTTGCTAGTATTTCCCTGTTTATATCTATAAACTCTCTCGAAGCTCGCAGAGTCATTTTTGCACCATTTCCCGCCATCTTGGCCGACAGGGGCAGCCATTAACTAAATGACAGTGCCAACAAGTTTTCACGTACAGCCAAAGCTCCCTGGTCTCCTTCACACAAGAAACTAGGCTCCAGAAACAACACGATCATAGAATGACATTGACGGTAATATTTCTGAACGGCTAGAGCCAAAGAAATAAAGAAATCACTTAATTTCTGGTCAAACACAAAAAGATCTGTATACCGATGAGATACCTTGTTTTAACTGTTCACTGATGTCAGGTACTGCAAGTCTTACTTTCCGAGAACAGGATATAAGAAAGCTTAAAACCAAACTAAAATTAGACGCTAGGAAAATTGCCAAAAAAAAAAAAAAAAAAAAGTCCAAGCGGTATATGTTTGAAAATGCTACAACTGAAACGAAAATGTTAACGGTGTAGTGACGGTGAAGTTCACTCACGATTGCCTTACCTTTAGCAACAGAGTCTCAGTCTTGGCGCCATCTTCCTGAAGGTTCAGGAACCCAAACAGTCGGCTATGGGAAGAAATACAGAACACTTGTTAAGGCTAGGGTAAAGCTACCCGGTATATCCGTTCCAGATACCGAGGCTTCAGCAGCAGCCACTGCTTCAAAGGGGCCGCTACCGCAAGCACCCCGAGGTCCGCTGTCCTCAAAGAGCGGCTCCAGTCCCTGCCGAGGCAGTTGCGAGAAAGACGGTGGTCCTTACCTGTCCAATCCGCTGAGCTCCTCTCTCTCCTCGGCTGTCAAGCTTAAGGTCCGTTCCTTACTCTTGCCTCTTGGTTTTCCCGCCGCCATTTTCTGTTCCTCATCACTGAAAGCAGGGGCGGCTGCTGCAAGCGAAACTCCGCAGGATTGCATGTAAATGCAACCAACGCACAACTCCCAAATCTGAAACTTACCAACTCCCAGTCGGGAGCTGGAAAAGACGCACTAGCGGCGACAAACTGGCAAACCAACTTTATTGCCGCTGCCTTCTCCAACACGACTCACACAGAAGAAAAACCAGAAGATTAGCAAAAGCAGCGGACACTCGAGTACGGAGTTCGGCTACCACAATCGCATCACCGGACTAGCGGAGACAACAGAAAAGGCGGAACGTCGCTGTAATGGAAGAATTTCTTAGAGTCACAAACTTCATCAGCAACCAGCACAAAGTTGTTATAATCGTATCACTGGGCGATCCCCAAGTGTCCGTGACGCCCGCACAGCCAGGCGCCGCCAATTGAAGCGAATTGTTCTTCTCACGTGACCTTTGTTGACTTACGTAAGTTGCGGCTCCACTGAACTTGCTGGATACCCGAGGCCGACCCCAACCACGGACAGGAAGGGGCGGAAAGTCCCGTCAGTAATTGGTTAATGGACGCGTCAATCCGGGAAACTGTAGCCATCAGATACAGCACAAGTTTGGTTGTGCGAATTACATACACTCTTGTAGCAAAAGGAAGGTGAGGTTCTCATTGCTTTGGGAGTACATATAATAACCAAAGGAGGCACTACGGGGAAAGATGAGATAAGGAAAATACTGCGGACGACGTCGGTACGCATAAAGGGTATATACAACTCCTTTACCGGCTCCGCAGCGCGACGCTTTATGTTCTCGGACCTCGCTGGTTGATATCTCTAACAACTACAGGACACTGAACTTAGGCTCGCAGAACACACTTTTAGGATTTCTGGAAAATCATGACGCTGCGCCCTGAACTGTCCCTTTCCTGTTGCCTCTCAGCCGCGTGTTAAGAGAAAGAAATGACGACCCTAGGACCTCAAACCACTCACTAACCCAGACTGAATAGTCTTGCCTGCGGTCTGCTTCGCTGACCAGGTAGAACTCCACACATAACTACTTAAGTGTGCTGCAAGAATCTCTAAATGGAGCAGTAATCAGAGCTGCTTATGACAACCTTAGGCAAAGGAATGGTTAATGTCATTACGGTTTCAAGATGACGTCAGCCTTTAAAAACTATGTAACAGAATTTTATTCTTATTTTCTCTTCCTTGTGAATAAATCAGAAATTCTAAGAAAAACTAGACTTGTAAAACTACTCTTTTCAAACGGCTAGTTTTACAGTATTTCATGTGACAGATTTTTTACATCTGTACACTCGCGAATGTACATGAATCCATTCATGAATGATAGAAAAATGCTAATTTTTAACAAGCATCTTAGTAAACTTGGGGCTTCCCTGGTGGCTGAGAGGGGAAAGCGTCTGCCTCCAGTGCTTGACAGCTGGGTTCAATCCCTGGGTCAGGAAGATCTCCTGGAGAGGGAAATGGCAACCCACTCCAGTACTCCTGCCTGAAAAATCCCATGGATGGGGGAGCCTGACACGCCACAGCGCATGGGGTTGCAAAGAGTGGCACACGACTGACTGACTTCAATCATTTAAGAAAGTTCATTTTGTTTGGGGTAATACATATCCCTTGGTCTAAAATAGACAAGCTAGGACTTCACCTGTGGCACACTAGAAGACATGAATCTGCCTGCCAATGTTGGGGAGATTGTTCCATCCTTGATTGGGGACAATTCCACCGGCCTCTGAGCAACTAAAGCCAGTGTGTCACAACTATTGAGCCTGTGATTTTGGGCCCATGAGGCACAGCTACTGAGCTGGCATGCCACAGCTACTGAAGCCTATGCACCTACAGCCTGTAGTCAGCAACAAGAGAAGCTACCCAATGAGAAGCACATGCACCACAAGGAAGAATAGTATTGTGACTAAAGAAAGCATGATGCAGCAATGAAGACACAACACAACCAAATTGATTGATTTTTAAATAATCATAAAATAGACAGCATATGAAAAAGCAGAGACGTTAATTTGCCAACAAAGGTCCATCTAGTCAAGGTATGGTTTTTCCAGTGGACATGTATGGATGTGAGAGTTGGACTATAAAGAAAGCTGAGCATTGAAGAATTGACGCTTTTGAACCATCATGTTAGAGAAGACTGTTGAGAGTCCCTTGGACTGCAAGGAGATCCAACCAGTCCATCCTAAACGAGTTCAGTCCTGGGAGTTCATTGTAAGGACTGATGTTGAAGCTGAAACTCCAATACTTTGGCCACCTTATGCGAAGAGTTGACTCATTGGAAAAGACCTTCATTCTGGGAGGGATTGGGGGCAGGAGGAGAAGAGGATGACAGAGGATGAGATGGTTGGATGGCATCACTGACTTGATGGACATGGGTTTGGGTGGACTGCAGGAGTTGGTGATGGACGGGGAGGACTGGCATTCTGGTTCATGGGGTCGCAGAGAATCAGACATGACTGAGTGACTGAACTGAACTGATACAACATATATTTAAATTTTGGCTTAACTTTTTAGGACAATTTACAGGTAGCCCAATCAATACATTAAAACACATTTACTGAAAAACTCTGGAAACCCTACTGTTTTGTACATATGCATGCATACTCGTTATTATTTGACAAATACTGACTATACTAACTCTAATTCTATAGTTTACAGTAGGTGTTTACTTACTTTCTGTGATATATTTCTACTGAATTTCCCTTACTCTGCTTTACTTGAATGATTATACATTCCTCAAACACGACTGAGCAACTGAACTGAACTGAACCCTGCATATAAGTTAAATAAGCAGCATGACAGTATACAACCTTGACATACTCCTTTCCCAATTTTGAACCAGTCATTTGTTCCATGTAAGCTTCTAGCTTTGCTTCCTAACATGCTTAGAGATTTCTCAGGAGACATGTAAGTTGGTCTGGTAGTCCCATCTGTTTTAAGAATGTTCTACTGTTGGTTTTGATTCACAACAAAGGCTTTAGTGTAGTAAATGAAGCAGAAGTAGATGTTTTTGGGGGATTCCCTTGCTTTCTCTATGATCCAATGATGTTGGCAATTTGATTTCTGGTTCTTCTGCCTTCTCTAACCCTAATGTGTACATCTGGAAAATCTTGGTTGACATACTGCTGAAGCCTAGCTTGAAGAATTTTGAGTATAACCTTACTGGCAGGTGCAATTAAATACCTAGAGTAAATTAAATATATATATTATTTTATAAATGGAAATACCTATAGCAATAAACATAAAATACCTATAGTAAATTGACTATATATATATATATAACTTTATAAACATAAAGTAAATTAATAAGATGACCCTTATGACTGAGAAATATTTGATATTTATACACACATCCATAAGCAGAAATATAGGCATTAAAGAATTTATATTTCATAAGATGTACAGTTATTTTTAAATTATATAACAAAATCATGATCTATCTAGTTGTATAAGTAGGTCTTAAGATTGTTCCTTATATTAGCAACAAAATCTCTTACGAGCAAACCTAATTTTAATCAGTTCTTACCAGTGTCGTGAAGATTGTGTAATTGGCATTGATAAGCATTGATGAGAGAACTGAATACTGATTTTTCATTGACAATTGATAAAAAACCAGAGTGAGCAGATTTTCAGTTTGAAATCTTCAGTTGCAAAAACAATTTGCTTTTTCTTCTAAGCTAGAATCTTCTGAGGTGTGGGTTTATGGGCACTCCAGTGTTCTCGCCTAGAGAATCCCATGGACAGAAGAGCCTGATGGGCTATAGTCTGTGGAGTTGCAAAGAGTTGGGCACAACGTGCACACATGTGCATGCGCACACACACACACACACACACACACACACACACACACACACAGAAGCAGTAAAAGAGGAAATGTTAAGGATAAATGGATAATAATTTAAAAGGTGCTCTACAAAAATTTACTGTCTAACTCCATGATATAATGAACATTTACTGAAAGGCCATTCTGCCCCCATATGACCCATCCTTCAGAAGCTGTGCAAATATATTCTGCAATACAGAGTGATGACTACTGAAATTTCTACAGAGCTTGCAGAAGAGGTCTCTATGGCACCTTTCCTAAGTGCCTAAAAGAACTTGGGAAGGCTTTGGCAAAGGCAGAAATGGAGAGGCAATAGATGTGGGAGTGGGTATGTGTTGCAGGCAGTTCTTCAGTCACTCAGTCATGTCCAACTCTTTACAGCCCCATGGACTGCAGCATTCCAGGCTTAGCTGTCCCTCAACATCTCTCAGAGTTTTCTCAAACCATGTCAATCAACTCAATGGTGGCTCCAACCATCTCATCCTCTGTTGTCCTCTTCTTCTCCTGCCCTCAACCTTTCCCAGCATCAGGGTCTTTTCCAGGGAGTCAGAACTTCCAAATAGGCTGCCAAAGTGCTGGAGTTTCAGCTTCAGCATGAGTTCCTCCAGTGAATATTCAGGATAGGTTTCCTTTATGATTATTTGGTTCTCCTTGCAGTCCAAGGGACTCTGAAGAATCCTCAACACCACAGTTGGAAAGCATCAAAATTGGCATTCAGCTTTCTTTATGATCCAACCCTCACATCACAGATGACTACTCGGAAAACCATAGCTTTGGCTATACTGACCTTTGTCAGCAAAGTAATGTCTGAGCTTTTTAATACCATCTCTAGGTTTGTCATAGCTTTTCTTCCAAGGAGCAAGCATCTTTTAATTTAATGGCCACAGTCACCATCTGTAGATTTTGGAGCCCAAGAAAATAAAGTCAGCCACTGTTTGCTCATCTGTTTCCCGTGAAATGATGGGGCTAGATGCCATGATCTTAGTTTTTTGAAAGTTGACTTTTAAACCAGATTTTTCTCTCTTCTCTTTTACTTTTACAAAGAGGATCTTTAGTTCCTCTTCACTTTCTGCTCTTGCACTTTCTGGTCATGTAATCTGTGTATCTGAGGTTGTTAATATTTCTCCCAGAAATCTTGATTCCAGCTTGTTCCACATCCAGCCCAGCATTGCATAGAAGTTGAATACCAGAAGAAAATACACAGCCTTAACATACTCCTTTCCCAGTTTTAAACAAGTCCATTGTTCCATGTCTAGTTCTAACTGGTGCTTCTTGACCTGCATACAGGTTTTGCAGGAGGCAGGTAAGGTGGTCTGGTATTCCCATCTCTTTAAGAATTCTCCAGTTTTTTGATCCTCATAGTCAAAAGCTTTAGCGTAGTCAATGAAGCAGAATTAGGTGTTTTTCTGGAATTCTCTTGCTTTTTATATAAAAAATGTTCCTTTGCCTTTTCTAAATCTAGCTTGTACATCTTGAAGTTCCTGGTTCATGGACTATTGAAGCCTAGCTTGAAGGATTTTGCACATTAACTTGCTAGAGTATGATATGATTGCAATGGTGTGATAATTTGAACAGTATTCAGCACTGCACTTCTTTGGGATTGGAAGGAAAACTGACCTTTTTCAGTCTTGTGGCCACTGCTGCATTTTGCAAATTTGCTGGCATGTTGAGTGCAATACTTTAACAACACCATCTTTTAGGGTTTGAAATAGCTCATCTGGAATTCCATCACTTCCACTAGCTTTGTTCATAGTGATGCTTCCAAAGGCCCACTTGACTTCATACTCCAGATTGGCTCTAGGTGAGTGATCACACCATCATGGTTATCTGGGTCATTATGATCTATTTTGTATAGTTCTTCTGTGTATTCTTGCCACCTCATCTTAACCTGTTTCTGTTAGGTCCAAACAATTTCTGGCCTCTATAGTGCCTGTCTTTACATGAAACATTCCCTTGGTAGCTCTGATTTTCTTGAAGAGGTCTTTAGTCTTTCCCATTCTATTTTTTTCCTCTATATTTCTACAGTGTTCATTTAAAAAGGCTTTCTTTCCTCTTCTTGCTGTTCTTTGGAATGCCAAACAGATGGGTATATCTTTCCATTTCTTCTTTGCCTTTCACTTCTTTTCTTTTCTCAGGGCTAAGGCCTCCTCAGACAACCATCTAGAGCAATCATCAATAGGACAATATTGGAATCCACCAAAATGAAGATAACCCTTGTCAAAGGGCAAAGGTGAAGTCACCACAAGACTGTTGAAGGGGAGGAGCAATTGTATTTTATTTTATTTTATTTTTGTTAATTGTTTATTTATTGAGAGACTATTTCTAACCCCAGATAGTCACAGTTTCATAGTTCAGGAACACAGGAAAGTGACAAACTTCCATGGAACTCAACCCAAGAAATTCTTTATATTCCAAATCATTTTGCACTTTGAAAAATACCAGCCTTCCTCATCTCCTCAAAATCTTTCATGGAAACATAATTTCTGTAGAAATCTGCATATGCCTTCTTTCTTCGTTCAGCCACAGCAAACTTTTAGAAAGTTGCAAACCCCAGGGAGACTATGAACACTCCAACAATATGAAATCGCAGACGTTTGGCCAGGAGGCCACGCATCTGAGGTTTTGCCAGAGCAGTGGACGTGGTAGTTCTCCTTCTCGGCGGCTCAACCCCTACGTCCTTCTAGGCTGATGGAGAAATGCGCAATTGTATTTTAAAATGAAATCTCATACCCACCAAAGACGCACAGAGGGTACAGACAAAACCTTGTGTGCATTAGGACCCAGGGAAAGGGGCAGTGACCTCCACAAGAAACTAAATCAGACCTGCCTTTGAGTGTTTAAGTATTTCCTACAAACAGGTGGGTAAGCAGTGGCCACAGGGATAAGGGTTCTGCAGCAGTAATCCTGGGAAGCATGGTGTGTGTTCCTCCTGGAGGAGGCTGCCAAGAGCCCCACCTAGAGCCACCAAGCAGATGACCCACAATCAGAGAACAATTATACCAAAGAAGTTATCATACTGTGGCAAAAGTTCTAGGCCCCGAAACAGATTTCCCAACCTGGGTATCCAGCAAAGGAACTGAGAAATTCCAGAGAATTTGAACAACAGTAGGACAGAGGAGCCTGGTAGGCTGCAGTCCTTGGGGTTGCTAGGGGTCAGACATGGCTGAGCAACCTCACTTTCACTTTTTACTTCCATGCATTGGAGAAGGAAATGGTAACCCGCACTAGTGTTCTTGACTGGAGAATCGCAGGGATGGGGGAGCCTGGTGAGCTACTGTCTATGGGGTTGCACAGAGTCAGAAATGACTGAAGCGACTTAGCAGAAGCAGCAGGATTTGTTTCAGTTCTGTTCAGTTCAATCGCTCAGTCGTGTCTGACTCTTTGCAATCCCAAGAACTGCAGAATGTGAGATTTCCCTGTCCATCACCAACTCCTGGAGTCCACCCAAACCCATGTCACAATTTGTTTACAGATTCCAATAGGACTGGGTAGAGAGATTCTTAGGGGGCACAAACAAAACCTGTGTATACTGAAAGAGTTAACGTTTAGCCAGGGAGTCCAAGGCACATTAAGGATTGGTGAACACTCTCTGCTGTTTCCTTAAGCCTTATGCAAGAATGTATGTTGTCTGAGAACTGGCCCTTCTTCAGTACCTGAACTAAGGACTACAGAGCACAATGTCTTACTTATGAATATGCTTTTCTTAGGCTCTATATTAATGATCATAATTGTAAGAAGTCTTGCCTGGGAACCTGCTTCTCAAGACTTGTACCCCTGATTACACAGCAACAGTATATCTTGCCCAGAAAAGTTGCCGTGAGCCCAGTTTCCCTGGCTAAATTTATGCCAGTTATCTCAGAATGTATGCCTCGGGAAAGTTCTAATGGAAACTTTATAAAAGAGAGATATTGTTCTTATCTATTCTCAGCAGCCAGTTGAGAAGCATACAAGGCCACACTTAAACTAGTGAGACAGATACTCCCCTATTCCCTTCTGATGTCTATGTCAGAAGTTTTTTCTATCACTTTCACTTTAAATAAAAACCTGCACAAAACTCTGAGTGACTGAGACTGTCTTTGGTCCCAAAGTTAAATCTTTTACTTCAAAGACCAGGAATCCAGCAGCACTGTTCACCTTAAGCTGTTAGTGCTGAAGAGGAAAATTAAAAGTTATATCCAGTTAGAAATAACTTCATGCTGGGTCTGTTTCCAGAACTCAGCTTGCTCCTTGCAACTCAAATAGATCCTTGCAAAGTAGCATAAGTTACATAGTTTCAGGAAAACAGAAACTTAAAACAAGGCTAGGAGCTGAAATTTACCTCACCCACACTTGTCCTACTTTTGCAATAACCAACCACTGGAATCCTGTTTAACCATGTTTGTTTGTGTCTAGGTCAGGCATCGCCCCTGCTGTGTCCTAACCAACCCCCTAGTTTAAATTAGACTGTTACCAGTCAGCACTGCCCATTATAGTCTGAGGTCATGCACTGCTTATGAAATGTTTGTAACCCCTTTGCTCAGGGATCAGAGCTAGAAGTGTTATCTCCCCTGGGCCCACCAGTATAATAAACCTGAGTTCTCCAACTCTCCAGCTAGTGGAAGTGATGATTGGTTTTTCTGCAACATTTCTGGAGGCCCCAGCAGAGATTTCAACCACACAGGCCACTTGAGCCCCCAGATCAATGCCTTGACCAGGCTGCAGTGGAAGAACTCTGAGACTAATGAGGTGGCATGCTACCTGATGGTTTTCTGGGTACTCTTTTGGAGTGGCGCTCTGATTCTCTGCATGGCCAAGCTCACCAGTAATTCAGCCAGTAACTCTGGATTGACCAACTCACCAGTAACAGCCAATATAAGACAAGACCTCGGGACACAGAACCAGGCAGGTCCTATAGCCTGAAGGAGGAGGAACTTAATCACCTCCTGTAAGACCACCAGTTAGGGACCTTCACAGAGAGGGGAGGCACTGTGATAAACTCTGAATATGTGTGAGTGAGTGCCCAGGTTCATTCTCCTTCTGGGGCCGAGAAGGAGGGCTCCTGATTAACCTGACACAAATGACGAATTTAGAATGCCCTATGTTGGCGCACTTTGATATGCACGGCTGCTGACAAAACCTCAGTAACCCCCATATTTTGAATTGTGGGGGCTTATCATAGGAACGGCAATACACATTTGATGACAAATACATGTGTAACCAGCATCCCAAAAACATTGGGTGTTATGAAGAGCTCTTTCTTCATTGCTAGACCTGGGCCTGTGTCACATGGGCTACCTGGGAAAATATAGAGGCAACTGGGAGAATAAGGACAAAGTAGCACCACTCCAAAACAGAACTATTGATCCCAAATGTAAGCTGCAGATGTGTAAACCAGTCAATTTCACTATCGTCAATCCTGGAGACTCAAGATAGGAAAAGGGTCACCCGACTGGCATCTATATTAATGGAAGAGGTCTTGACCGAGGAACTGTATTGATATTCCAGAGCATTTCTATCCCACTCCAGGTTTCCACACACAGGCTCTTCCATTCTTTTTATGAAGAGATGGAACGTGGTCCTCCTCCCATTCTAGCCAAAACTAAAAGTCTGTTCATAGCCCTGGCAGAGACCATAACCCAGAGATTAATGGTTAATTTTTACAGTGGGTATGGGGAAACTAATATGAGAGACCAATGGCCCTGGGAAGATAAAGAATTAGATCCCCAAAGACCCTTCAGCAACTCAGGGGAGCCTGCCACTTAAAGACTTCCATAAGTCAGCAAAAGCTCTCTAGCACAGTGGGGCCCATTATTCAGTGTTCTAGTAGGAAACCTCACTTGTCTTGCTCCAAAATATTATAATAGAAGTATTCATACTTCTGGTTGGTGGGAAAACCCAAACTATTGAAAGCCTAATCCTCACCTTCTAGCAAGCTTCCCCAGTTTAAATATCAGATGGGATGACTTGTTCACTGAAGGCCATTGGTCTGCTTCAAAAGGATTATATTGGATTTGTGGAACTAATGCATATCCAGTTTGCTACCCAACTGGTCAGGGGCATGGATATTGGAGATTATCCATCCCTCCTTTCTCCTAGTCCCCCTAGCCCAAGATGAATAATTGGGAGTCCCAGTTTATAAAGACAGAGACCCCACAAAAAAGCATAGGTCTCTACAGACTGGAGAATGGAAGGATGACAAATGGCCTCCTGAACATATAATCCAATACTACTGGCCAGTCACATGGGCAGATGATGGGTCCTGGGGTTACCGAACCCCAATTTACATGCTTAGCAGAATTTTTTGGCTCCAGGCAGTGATGGAAATCATTACAAATGAAATGGCCAAGGCTCTTAATTTACTGGCAGAACAACAAACCAAGATGCATAATCCTGTTTATCAAAACTGCCCAGCCCTAGATTATTTTACTGACTGCAGAGGGGGGCATCTGTGAAAGTTCAATCTTAGCAATTGTTGCCTACAGATAGATGATAAAGGCAAGGTTATAGAAGAGATAACCAGAAAGATGACTGACAAAACTCACGTCCCACTCCAGATTTGGAAGTGATGGAATCCAGGAGAACTATTTGGGAAAATGTTTTCTTATCTAGGTGGATCCAAAACTATAATAGAAATAGTCCTGCTCCTCCTTGGGAACTGCCTCCTCTTACCTTGCCTCTTGCCATTACTCGTGAGGAAAATTTTCAGCCGTTGTGGTGAGGAGGGCCACCACACACCTCCTAGCTTTGAGAGGTTTGAGCCCCTGAGCCAAGAAGAGCAAGACATTGATGCCTTATGAGATTTGAGGGTCATCAAAGAGGGGATTGAAGAGAAAAACTGAAAACGTACACCCAGCTAGAAATAACTTCATGCTTGTTGTGCTTCTATAACTCAGCTTGCTCCTTGCAAAATCCTTGTAAGTTATGGAAACTTACAACAATGCTAAGAGCTGAAACTTATCTCAATCACCTTTGTCCTACTTTTGCAATTACCCAACCAATGTAATCCTGCTTAACCATGTTTGTTTGTGTAAAGGTCAGGCATACCCCCTGCAGGGTCCTAACCAATCCCCTAGTTTAAACTAACCTGTTAATGTCAGCACTGCCCCCTATAGTCTGAGGTCTTGCACTGACTATAAAAACTTTGTTAACCCCTGTGTTCAGGATTTAGAGCTCCAAGTGTTAACTCCTCTGGGCCTGCTGGCATAATAAACCTGAATTCTCCAACTCTGTGAGTGTGGTGCTTGGTTTCTTGGTCCGACTTCTGCAACAGTACCAGGACAAGCCTCTTATTCTCATCCACCACAGGGCAGACATAAGGAAAACCACAATCACAGAAAGCTAATCAAAGTAATCACATTGATCACAACCTTGTCTAACTTAATGAAAGTATGAACCATGACATGTAGGGCCACCCAAGACAGGTCATGGTGGAGAGTTCTGACAAAACATGGTCCACTGGAGAAAGGAATGGCAAACCACTTCAGCATTCTTGCCTTGACAATGCAGTGAAGTTTCCAGCAGAGACACAGTATTTAGACAGACAGCAATATACCTGTAAAAACACATAAGCCAGGGAATGTTGGAGTTGTGGTAAATTCAATAAATTACTCAAGAACTTGAGTGTGCCTGTAAGCAAGAGAGGTATCATGGGGCTACGAATTAGGCAAGACCATGAAAAGTTTAGAATGGGATAATAAGCAGTTATATCAGAATGTATCAGTTCAGTTCAGTCGCTCCGTCCTGTCTGACTCTTTGTGAACCCATGAATCACAGCACACCAGGCCTCAATGTCCATCACCAACTCCTGGAGTTTACCGAAACACACGTCCATCAAGTTGGTGATGCCATCCAACCATCTCATCCTCTGTCGTCCCCTTCTCCTCCTGCGCCCAACCCCTCCAGCATCAGGGTGTTTTCCAATGAGTCAGCTCTTCACATCAGGTGGCCAAAATATTGGTTATTTCAGCTTCAGCATCAGTCCTTCCAATGAACAGCCAGGACTCATCTGTAGGATGGATGGGTTGGATCTCCTTGCAGTCCAAGACACTCTCAAGAGTCTTCACCAACACCATAGTTCAAAAACATCAATTAAAAAAAAAAAAAAGCATCAATTCTTCAGCACTTAGCTTTCTTCACATAGTAGGCTGCTAACAGCTCTCATCCCTTTGGGATCCTAAAGGAACTGGAAAAATATAACATTGTAGTTATTGTTGTCCTATTTTTAAAGGGAGGTTTCTTTTCACTGAGCTGAGAGTTGACTGACAAATACTGCTAGATACCAAAACACTTTTAAGGAAACCCTTAGTTCTTGGCTCTGAACTTCCCTTTGCTTTACTCTTGAAATGTTTTACAAACAGTGTAACACAAATGGAAATCTGTTAGTGTTATTGCCAGTTTAAGTAGAAAGTGTAAAAAGGTCTATAATTTTACATTACTAAGAATATTTAGTAAATATATGGGTGTTTAATATTATTGTCCCCCAAAGTTTTAATCTTGAAATATTATCTTTTGCTTAATAAAGATTTATAACAGTGCTGGGTTTGGATTTGTTAAACTCATCATCCTATTTTATAAAAATTACATTAAGAAACTTACAGTAGCCGTATCTGTTAATGCTATTTTGTAATATTTGAATAAAGGTTTTTGAATATTCTGAGGAGATAAAAATGAGTAGTTCAATAAATTGTTAACTAAATGGATCAAGTCTGCCCACTGACCTCTTTTGCTTGTTTTGCTGTGGCATAGCTTATGGTTTCTCACTTGCCCAACCAGGAACTGAACCTGGACCATGGCTGTGAAAGCTCAGAATCTTAATCATTGAACCGGCAAGGAAACTCCCTCCCTTAAAAAAAAGACAAATACAAAAGTTAATATTGTTTGTATAATGCAGTTTTGCGACTAATTTTTAGTGTAGGTGTTGAGAATAAATTATCAACTATTTGCATTCTCCAATCAGACTAGAATACTGTTGTTGTTGTTTTTTATAGAACTAATTACTTAAATTTAGGAACAAGGTGATAGGAAAAAATAAGGTGATTGTGGAAGAGCAAGAGATATTTATAACTCTGGAAAATATATCAGTGATCTTAGAACTGAAAAGTTAAGAATCATCCAATCTTATTCTTTGGAGACCTGGGCTCCTCACAACTGAGAGATACTGGAAGTGTAGGGGAGGATGCTGTTTAAAGAGAGATTGATGCAGGGCAATGTTTCATTTATTTATTTTATAAAAGGGATAAAGGGAGTACTCTACAAAAGACTTAGTTTAAGAATAGGGTTCTTCTATTTGAGATGAATTTTTAATTTGCATACATATTACAATACAAAAGCATAGCCACCTGAGTCAGGTTACCAGTCCAAGGATATCTGGCCAACTAATGGGAAAGCTTGAACTAGAACACTTACATGTGAAAATTTTCAAAATAATAAGATATAAGTTAATTTTTGTTTGTTTTTAAGATGTGAAATAGTGCAAGTAGTATTTCCAGACCCAGTACAGCCATAAATAAACAAATTTAAATAAATAAGCACTACTAAAAGAGAGAGAAAGAACGGATGGAGGCAAGAGGGAAGGGAAGAAAGAAGACAGAAAGGAAGGGAGGATGTGCCCAAAATGGAGCCTCTTGTGCTAAGCCCCATCTTAAACCAAGACTTAATTGTAGCTTCAGGCTTGCAAGTTTGGTCTTTCATCAGTCAATCTGGAATTGCTTGGCAATCATCAGTTAGGTACTCCAACTGATAGACCTCGTCTTCCCCCACAAGAAGGTAGCCTTGCTTCACATAGTTCTCTTTCTTGTGTGACTTTCTTATCCGATCCTTTTCTGTCTTAATTTTCTTTCTATAGGTCTTTTCCTTCTCTTGTTTCCTGCCTAGAGAAGTTCCTTTAGCATTTGTAAAGCTGGTTTGGTAGTGCTGAATTCTCTTAACTGTTGTTTGTCTGGAAAACTTTTGACATCACCATCAAATCTAAAGGAGAGTCTTCCTGGGTAGAGGATTCTTGGCTGTGGTTTCTTCCCTTTCATCACTTCAAATGTGTCATGCCATTCCCTTCTTGCTTATAGAATTTCTGTTGAGAAATCAGCTGATAGCCTGCTGGGACTTCCATTATATGTCATTTGTCATTTTTCCTTTGTTGCTTTTAATATTTTATCACTTTTTTTCTGTTTGATTACTATGGGTCTTTTAATATTTTATCACTGTCTTTTTTTTTCTGTTTGATTACTATGGGTCTCTATGTGTTCCTCCTTGGGTTTATCCTTCCTAGACTCTGTATGCTTCCTGGACTTGGTTGACTATTTCATTTTCCACATTGCAGAAGTTTTCAGCTATTATTTATTCAAATATTTTCTCAGGTCCTCACT
This sequence comes from Capreolus pygargus, assembly GCA_012922965.1. Lineage (NCBI taxonomy): Eukaryota > Metazoa > Chordata > Mammalia > Artiodactyla > Cervidae > Capreolus > Capreolus pygargus. Next base: position 59,016 of record SNSB01091179.1, on the reverse strand, counting down.
CTCTCTTCTTCATCTTTTGGGACCCCTATAATGTGAATCTTCATGCATTTAATGTTGTCTCAGAGATCTCTTAGGCTGTCTTCTTTCTTTTCATTCCTTTTTCTATATTCTTTTCTGGGGCAGTGATTTCCACCATTCTGTCCTCCAGGTCATTTATCTATGCTTCTGCTTCAGTTATTCAGCTATTGATTCCTTCTATTCTATCATCTGTCTCTGTTCTTTCTTAATCGTTACAGGTGTTTGGTAAACATTGCTTGATCTTCTGAATCTTGCCTCCATTCCTTTTCTGGGCTCCTGAATCAGATTCACTATCATTATTATGAATTCTTTTTCTGGAAGTTTTCCTATCTCCACTTCATTTAGCTGTTTGTCTGGGGTTTTATCTTGTCCCTTCATTTGGGACATAACATTTTGCTTTTTCATCCTGATAAACTTTCTGTAATGTGGTTTTGTCTTACTGACTGTGGGATTGTGGTTCTCCTTACTTCTTCTGTCGGCCCTCTGACGGACAAGGCTAAGAGGCTTGTGTAAGCTTTCTGATGGGGGAGGGATTGGTAGTGGGAAAAACTGGGTCTTGCTCTGGTTGGCAGGGCCTTGCTTAGTAAAGCTTTAATCCAATTATCTGTTGATGGATGGGGTTGTGCTCCCTTCCTGGTAGTTTTTTGGCCTGAGGCAATCCAGCAACAGGATCTATGGTCAGATTAATGGTGATCTGTGAGAGGATTTGTGATCCACATAAGCTTTGGTGTAGTCAATAAAGCAAAAGTAGATGTTTTTCTGGAACTCTCTTGCTTTTTCGATGATCCAGCAGATGTTGGCAATTTGACTGCTGGTTCCTCTGCCTTTTCTAAAACCAGCTTGAACATCTGGAAGTTCCCGGTTCACATATTGCTAAAGCCTGGCTTGGAGAATTTTGAGCATTACTTTACTAGCGTGTGAGTGCATTTCTGCGGTAGTTTGAGCATTCTTTGGGATTGCCTTTCTTAGGGATTGGAATGAAAACTGACCTTTCCCAGTCCTGTGGCCACTGCTGACTTTTCCATATTTGCTGGCATAATTGAGTGTAGCACTTTCACAGCATTATCTTTCAGGATTTGAAATAGCTTCATATCCACCAGCTTTGTTCATAGTGATGCTTTCTAAGGCCCATTTGACTTCACATTCCAGGATGTCTGGCTCTAGGTGAGTGATCACACCATTGTGATTATCTGGGTCGTGAACATCTTTCTTGTACAGTTCTTCTGTGTATTCTTGCCACCTCTTCTTAATATCTAATGTTTCTGTTAGGTCCTTACCATTTCTGTCCTTTATTGAGCCCATTTTTGCATCGCATGTTCCCTTGGTATCTCTAATTTTCCTGAAGATATGTCTAGTCTTTCCCATTCTGTTGTTTTCCTCTATTTCTTTGCATTGATCACTGAGGAAGGCTTTCTTATCTCTCCTGGCTATTCTTTGGAACTCTCATTCAAATGGGAATGTCTTTCATTTTCTCCTTTGCTTTTAGCTTCTCTTCATTTCACAGCTATTTGTAAGGCCTCCTCAGAGAATCATTTTGCCTTTTTGCATTTCTTTTTCTTCGGGCTGATCTTGATCCCTGTGTCTTGTACAATGTCATGAACCTCCGTCCATAGTTCATCAGGCTCTCTGTCTACTGATGGTAGTCCCTTAGTCCCTTTAGTCCCTTAAATCTATTTCTCACTTCCACTCTATAGTCATAAGGGATTTGACTTAGGTCATACATGGGTGGTCTAGTGGTTATCCCTACTCTCTTCAGTTTAAGTCTGAATTTGGCAATAAGGAGTTCATGATCTGAGCCACAGTCAGCTCCTGGTTTTTGCTGACTGTATAGAGCTTCTCCATCTTTGGCTGCAAAGAATATAAACAATCTGATTTCGGTGTTGACCATCTGGTGATGTCCATGTGTTGAGTCTTCTCTTGTGTTGTTCGAATAGAGTGTTTGCTATGACCAGTGCATTCTCTTGGCAAAACTCTAATAGCCTTTGCCCTGCTTCATTCCATACTCCAAGGCCAAATTTGCCTGTTACTCCAGGTGTTTCTTGACTTCCTACTTTAGCATTCCAGTCCCCTATAATGAAAAGGACATCTTTTTTGGGTGTCAGTAAAACATCTTGTAGATCTCCATAGAACTGTTCAACTTCTGCTTCTTCAGCATTACTGGTTGGGGCATAGGCTTGGATTACCATGATATTGAATGGTTTGCCTTGGAAACGAACAGAAATAATTTTGTTGTTATTGAGATTGCATCCAAGTACTGCATTTCAGGCTCTTTTGTTGACTAAGATGGCTACTCCATTTCTTCTAAGGGATTCCTGCCCACAGTAATAGATATAATGGTCATCTGAGTTAAATTAACCCATTCCAGTCCATTTTAGTTCAATGATTCCTAGAATGTCGACATTCAGTCTTTCCATCTCCTGTTTGACCACTTCCAATTTGCCTTGATTCATGGACCTAACATTCCAGGTTTTGCTTTTGAACTGTGGTGTTGGAGAAGACTCTTGAGAGTGTCTTGGACTGCAAGAAGATCCAATCAGTCCATCCTGAAGGAGATCAGTCCTGGGTGTTCATTGGAAGGACTGATGCTGAAGCTGAAACTCCAGTACTTTGGCCACCTGATGAGAAGAGTTGACTCATTGGAAAAGACCCTGATGCTGGGAGGGATTGGGGGCAGGAGGAGAAGGGGCCGACACAGGATGAGATGGCTGGATGGCATCACCAACTTGATGGGCATGAGTTTGAGCAAACTCCGGGAGTTAGTGATGGACAGAGAGGCCTGGCGTGCTGCGATTCATGGGGTCACAAAGAGTCAGACACGACTGAGTGACTGAACTGAACTGTGAGAGGATTTACTCCAATGGGGGACCTTCCCACACAACTGCTACTAGTCCCACATCCCAGTGTGAGCCCCTGCTGACCCACACCTCCATAGAAGATCCTGCAACACTATCAGGTAATTGTGACTCAGTCTCTTGTGGGGTCACAGCTCCTCTCCTCTGATTGTTGGTGTGCACAAGCTTTGTTTCTGCCCTTCAAGACTAATCTCTTGTTTGCCCTGTGTAAATCTTGTAATCAAATCCTGCTGGCATTCAAGGTAAGATTCCCTGCAGATTCCCAGTCCCTTTGTTGCCTCCTCAGGCTGGGGAGCCTGACTTGGAGTTCAAAACCTTCACAACAGTGGAAGAATTTGTTTGGTATTATTGCTCTACTGTTTGTGGGTCACCCATCATGAGGGTATGGGGCTTGATTTTTTCGTGATTGTGCCCCTCCTACTATCTCATTGCAGCTTCTCTTTGTCATTAGTCATGGGTTATCTTTTTTTTTGATAGGTTCCAGCATCCTCCTGTCAATGATTATTCAGCAGCTAGCTGTTGAGTTTGGTGATCTGGCAGGAGGAGATGAGCGCAAGCCATTCTACTCTGCCACTTTGAACTGAAAGTCTTCCTTTACTGTCTTAAAATTTTTTGAGTTTGGTAGATGGGATTGTCATTATTGTTGTTCCTCAGTTACTCAGTTATCTCCAACTCCTTGAGACCCTATGGACTGCAGCACACTGGGCCTCCCTATCCATCACCAGCTCCTGGAGTTTACTCAAACTAATGTCCATCCAGTTGGTGATGCCACACAACCATCTCAACGTCTGTCATCTGCTTCTCCTCCCACCTTCAATCTTTCCCAGAATCAATATCTTTTCTTTTTTTTTCCATTTATTTTTATTAGTTGCAGGCCAATCACTTTACGATACTGTAGTGGTTTTTGCCATACATTGACATGACTTACCCATGGATTTACATGTATTCCCTATCCCGATCCCCCCTCCCACCTCCCTCTCTACCCGATCCCTCTGGGTCTTTCCAGTGCACCAGGCCCAAGCACCAGCATCAGTATCTTTCCAACTGAGTCAGCTCTTCACATCAGGTGGCCAAAGTATTGGAGTTTTAGCTTCAGTATCAGTCCTTCCAATGAACACCCAGGACTGATCTCCTTTAGGGTGGACTGATTGGATCTCCTCACAGTCCAAGGGACTCTCAAGAGTCTTCTCCAACACTGCAGTTCAAAAACATCAATTCTTCGGTGCTCAGCTTTCTTTATGGTCCAACTCTCAAATCAATTCATGACTACTGGAAAAACCATAGTTCAAAAATCTTTGTCTGTGTAGTAGGTGGGATGCTGCTGAAACAAATACTTGAGTAAAGTCAAGAGGCTTTTCAAGTTTTCTCAGTTAAATTGCATATGAAAATTCCAAGGCTCTAGCTAGCTGGATTCTAAAGCAAGTATATTTTAAAATAGAAACATATAAGATAAAGAAATTTTAAGCACTGAAAAGATATTAGGCCTGGATATGAGATTTTTTTAAAGAGAATAAGATTTTTTGAATGAGAATTTCCCCAAAAGGAAATTAGCCATAAAATTAAGAAGGAATTGTGCAAGTTATGTACAAGATCCTAGTTAATAAAGGATTAGTTAACTAAAAATAAATTACAGATTCATTAGGTAGAAACAGAAATGGGATTCTCTGATGGGTCAGCTGGTAAAGAATTCTCCTTTAATACAGGAGACATGTGTTTGATCCTTGGGTTGGGAAGAGCCCCTGGAGAAGGGAAAGGCTACTCACTCCAGTATTTTGGACTGGAGAATTACATGGACTGTATAGTCCATGAGGTTGCAAAGAGTCAGACATGACTGAACGACTTTCACTTTCAGGTAGCAACATACCTAGATATAGAAATGAACCTGAATAAATCATTGACCTAAAGTAAAAACACAAAATATAAAACTTCTAGATGCAATCACAGAAGAAATTCCATGTGATCTTGTGTTTTATGGTAAATTTTTAGGTACAACACCTAAAAGCATAATGCAAAAAATTAAAAAGATGACAGGTAAAACTTCACACACAAAAAATCTTCATTCCTTCTGGAGTTATTTGTCCATTGATCTCCAGTAGCATATTGGGCCCCTACTGACCTGGGGAGTTCCTCTTTCAGTATCCTATCATTTTGCATTTTCATAGTGTACATGGGGCTCTCATGGCAAGACTACTGAAGTGGTTTGCCATCCCCTTCTCCAGTGGACCACATTCTATCAGACCTCTCCACCATGACGTGTCCATCTTGGGTGGTCCCACATGGCATGGCTTAGTTTCATTGAGTTAGACAAGGCTGTGGTCCTGTGATCAGATTGGCTAGTTGTCTCTGATTGTGGTTTCAATCTGTCTGCCCTCTGATGCACTCTCTCAGTGCCTACCGTCTTACTTGGGTTTCTCTTACCTTGGGTGTGGGGTCTCTCTTCACGGCTGCTCCAGCAAAGCTCAGCTGCTGCTTCTTACCTCTGATGCGGGGTAGCTCCTCTCTGCCATGCTCGTGCGGTGCTGTATACTGAAATTAAACATTAAGCAAATAGATGGTCAAATAGTAGGCAAAATGTTGTCACTATTAGAGTGAGAGATTATGGATAAACAATATGAGGAGGCTGTATTATAATGAATTAGAGCCGAACACATAGTTATGAGCATTAGCTTAATTAAAGTCATTTTAATATAGAGATAAAAATTTGTAAATACTGGTATATGCAAAACATACTTTTCACACACCTATTTCTTTTCTCTACACTGAGAGGGTAACTAGAAGCAACAACTAATAGCGATAGTATACCCAGGACCTTGATTTTGATTTCTAATGTTATTTTTCACTAAAAGGCTATGGGATTCCTTGGAAAACTATGTGATTAAAGATGAGGACAGGAAATACATGAGATAAGGAAGTTGACTCTTGAACACATAGTAATAGCAAAAAGTAAACTATGTCACAAAAGTCAGCAGAAAAACCTGCTGATATTCAAAGCTTGAGTTTGGAAGAATTTAAGCAGTAAAATAAATATAGTAGTATTGATTAAACAGTTGATTAAATAGATGTTACAGAGATGCATTAAAAGATACATTTGTGTGGAAAATACACAAATTCCTGCAGATGAATTTTATATAACATATTGTAACTACTTTAACTCAGTGCTTCCCAAGTGGCACAGCAGTAAAGAATCTGTCTGTCATTGCACAAGACATAAGTTTGATCCCTGGTCCAGAAAGATCCCACATGCCATGCAGAGTACCAAAAATGAAACTATGGACTGTAAGACAAACCATAATAAAAAACAACACATATAAAACATTGTTTTAAAAGATGCTTTTCCTGAAATATCAAACAGGTAAAAATGAATGAAGTTATAAATGTGCATTTTAATTGTTTGAAAAAAGAATATCATTAAATTTTTAAAAGATGAACAAAAGACAAAAAACAGAAAAAATTTTTTATTTCAGTTTAGAGAATTAGTTAAGCAACATTTGACTTTTTCTCTATCCCGCTATTCCCATCAACTCCCCTCAACAACACCCTACATGGATTGGAGGATCTTAATTCTCCAACCAGAAATAAACCCCAGTCCCAAGTTGTGACCTTTGGACCACCAGGGAATTCTTATAAGTGACTTTTCAAAAGTAAATTTTTAAGAAGCACAAGTACCAGGAGTAAAAGCACAGGATTAACTACAGATGTTATAGAGATACATTAAAGGAAGATATTATAAATACCTACCAATAAATAAGAAAACAGAAAGGAGATATTCTTAGATTATTAATTGATTTCTGAATAAATATCCAACCTCAGAGGTGCTGAACCTCCATTCAATTGAATAGACATGCTAAAATCTTTCCCGCAATTAAGCACAACATGCCTGTACAGCTCTATCATTGAATAATCCATAATATTCAAGAAATAATTAATTTTCATCTTGTCACAGAATATCACTTGCTGCCTAGTGTACACAGAAGAGGACACTATTATCTTTGAGAAAACAAAGACTTATTTGCAGCCAGTTAGGGAGGACACAGGAGATGGGCTCAAATCTGCCTCCCTCGGTGGGTTTGGTTGAAGTTACATGAGCTAAGGAAGACAAACTAGTGTGTAGTGGGGCAAGTATTAACTGGACGGATTTAAACTTGGCCATTAGGGAAAAGGTATGGAATGATCAATCTGAGTCCTACATCTTTTCAGACAACAGATTCCTTGTTTTTGAAAGAACTCTGTCAGGTTCCAGTCATATTTCAGTTATCTTGGTTCTGTAGGGAGGAAGTGTGGGTTCTAGTTGTTTTGCAGATATAGCAAAGTCAAAACTGCAAGGCATGTAACCTGAGCATGCCCGGAAGATTTAAGCCCTCCTCAGAGTAGAGCCAATCTGAGCTGATCACATGCTTACATTTTTTTTTTTACATGCTTACAGTTTTATGCAAAAATCTTACAAAGATAGAAGAAGAAATTATCACTAACAATTTAGAAATATTAATGAAACTTTAATACATAAATAGATTTTTAAATCGTTAGTTATTAGTAAACTTTATTCAGTGTTGCATGGTCATTTCATGTTGAATACTAGAAAGTGCTTATTGTGGTAATGAAAGATTAGATGAGATTTACCAACTTCTTCCTGAAAACACTGTATATACTACTAGAGAATAATATAGCTCACTTAAAATTGTATTTGTTTGAAGGCATCAAAGAGCCAAAAAAAATCAGAGCAAAATCTGCGGGACCAGTGGCAAGGAGAACAAGTCCCAACTGGAACAGCACAGAAGCCTGAGAAAAAAGCCGACAGAAAAGAATGGGTTCGAGAGCACTGAATACTCTTTAGGCAAGTCAGTGATTTTACTGAGCAAAACAGGTACCTTTATACTAGTACAAGCAGAAAACATAGTTCATAAAAATGCCATCTGGTTTTTGTCACATCAATACAATTGTTTGTCTTAAGTGATTGCAGAAGCTTACATCCTGTTTTTGGCATTCCAAGATAAACTACGAACTGAAAGTCACTACTACATTTTTCTCAAGGAAGAACAAAGAAGACCCGGCAAATGTTTTACTGCTTTATCATGGGGTAGCAGGACAGGGAATGGCCTCTTTCAAGGCTTTCCCAGGGCCTTTTTGGGCCTTGAGCAGGCTGGTTCCCCACAAAAATCACAGGGTCAAGATCTGGAGAAAGACTGAAACAGAGTATTTAACTACTATAGACATTGGTAAGAGGCTTAAATCACTTATAACCTGGACTCTTCAGACTCTGAAGAATTGATGCTTTTGAACTGTGGTGTTGGAGAAGAGTCCTGAGAGTCCCTTGGACTGCAAGGATATCCAACCAGTTAATCCTGAAGGAGATCAGGCCTGGGTGTTCATTGGAAGGATTGATGTTGAAGCTGAAACTCCAATACTTTGGCCACCTAATGTGAAGAGGTGCCTCATTTGAAAAGACCCTGATGCTGGCAAAGATTGAGGTCAGGAGGAAAAGGGGACGACAGAGGATGAGATGGTTGGATGGCATCATCAACTTGATGGACATGGGTTTGGGTGGACTCCAGGAGTTGGTGATGGACAGGTAGGCCTAGTATGCTGTGGTTTATGGGGTCGCAAAGAGTTGGACATGACTGAGTGACTGAACTGAACTGACTAGATGAACATTTGTTGACAAAGTCTCTGCTTTTTAATATGCTGTCCAGGTTAATCATAACTTTCTTCCGAGGAGTGAGCATCTTTTAATTTCATGGCTGCAGTCACCATCTGCAGTGATTTTAGAGCCCCCCCAAAATAGTCAGCCACTGTTCCACTGTTTCCCCATCTATTTGCCATGAAGTGATGGGACCAGATGCCATGATCTTAGTTTTCTGAATGTTGAACTTTAAGGCAACTATTTCACTCTTCTCTTTCACTTTCATCAACAGGCTCTTTAGTTCTTCACTTTCTGCCATAAGGGTAATGTTATATGCATATCTGAGGTTACTGATATTTCTCCCGGCAATCTTGATTCCAGCCTGTGCTTCCTCCAGTCCAGCGTTTCTCATGATGTACTCTGCATATAAGTTAAATAAATTGGAGTCTCGATATGAAAATTGTTGTGGGGGATATTGAGTAAATTCTCACCCTTTTGAGTGTATGCTCACAAGGCCGTGTTCTGCAATGAAGGATAAACTGAAAAAGATTGCACCACATATTGACTATAGCTTAGTTTTAAATAATCTTCAGCACTGAAATTGGAATAAGGATGTTCTTCATTAGTAGAAGCAAGTAGAAATCCTCTTTGAAAAATACATTATTGTCCTCTAATGTTAATTACTTCTAAACATTTTCAAAAGCAATGAATAACTCAGTAAGAAACATATGGGAAACATGGACTTCTAAGGACAAGAATATATTTCTCTGACACACTCAAAAATCTTCAGCTCTCCTTATGTCTGCAAGAGAAGTAAGGACACTGGGAAAAGTAAGGCCTCAAAAACTGGAGAAATGAACAGGTGAAAAGAGAATTTAAAGTTACTAGTAAAGAAACCAATGACTTGAAATCTCTGCAGAAGCCATCAGGAAAACTGTAATTGATATTTCACTGGAGACTGAAGGTGGACAAAGTGAGAAATTAGAAACTCCAGGAGTACTGAGACATCAGAGAGTCCTCAGACTTTGTGAGTTTAGTCCTTGGATCTCTACAAGACTCACACATACTTGAAAGCAACTAAGCATTTGTCATAGTACAGAGCCCAAACTCTGGAGCACACATGCCACCAAATGTAGAGCTCCAATACTGATGCAAATAGCCAACTGATTGGAAAATACCCTAATGCTGGGAAAGATTAAGATCAAAAGGAGAAGGAGGATAAGATGGTTAGATGGTATCACTGACTCAATGGACATGAATTTGAATAAACTTCAGGACATAGTGAAGGACAGGGAAGCCTGGAACTTTGTAATCATCAGGTTGCAAAGAATTGGACACGACTAAGCAACTGAACAACAAAAATACACAGAAAGCAATTCAGGCTTGTTTCTGGTTTATTATGCTACACATAAAATGAGTTCATCTCAGTTTTCCTTCAGAGTTGCCTACAGAATGAAACTGAATCTTAACCAAAACTATAAAATGCTGTGTGTGTGTGTGTTAGTCGCTCAGTGGTATCCGACTCTTTGCAACCCCATCGACTGTAGCCCACCAGGCTCCTTTGTCCATGGTAGTATCCAGGCAAGAATACTGGAGTGGGCTACCATTTCCTTCTCCAGAATGTTCTAATGATGGATAAATGACACTTTGAATCAATGAATCAATGACTTACTTCAATGTGGAATATACCAGCCTGTTGGTATAGTTTCAGAATAATACTTTGACCTGTGACTTGACTCGTACTTTTTTTCAGTAGGATATTGATGGTTTCAAAAGTTGACATTGGTTGTATAGCTGGAACACAGCTACGTGATCACTGGAAGTAGTTGTAATCAAGACAGACTGAGCTTTCTCATACCAAGATATTCTGCATGAACATAGAGTTGTAGTTTGAGTTCTGCAAGTCATTTGGGCATTTGAGTACTAGTTAGTTAATATAAAATCTGTGCAGTTTGTTTAATAAGTAAAGTTGACACACATTTCATGGGAAATGGCTAAATTTAGGAAAAATAAGAAAAATTTAAGTTGTGACTAAGATAATTATGAGATTGTTTTTTTTCTTTTAAGCCATGGGCTTTTGTTGTTGTTGTTGTTGTTGTTTTGTGTCTGGGCTGAGTCTTGGCTGCTGTGCTTGGACTTTTTCTAGGTGCAGAGAGCACGGGTTACTCTTTACGTGTAGTGCATAGGCTTCTCATTGCAGTCGGTTCTTCTGTTGTTGAGCCCAGGCTGTAAGGTGCATTGGCTCAGTAGTTGCACCTTCTGAGCTCTAGAACACAGGCTCAGTAGCTGTTGATCATGGACTTTGTTGCTTAGAGGCATGTAGGATCTTCCGGAATAGAAACTGAATGAACCTATGTTTCCCGCATTGGAAGGTGGATTCTTACCCACGGCACCAAAGGGAAGCCCAATTATGGAACTCTCCTTGATTCAATTGGTATGGGGTGTGCATTCTATGATAGAATTTAAAGAAAAATTTATTCATTTTTTTGGAAGGCAGTGCAGCTCAGTTAATGGGATCTTATTTTTCTGACGAGGGATTTATCCCTGGACCTAGGCAGTGAGAGTACTGAGTCCTAACCACTGATAACCTGAGAACCTAATCAGCCCTAACCACTGAAAACGGAACCTGAAAAGTCTCAACAGAGGAAAAATAAATTTAGAGATCCAATTCCCAGGGAAACAGTTAGATGATTAAAATGGAGATACATCGTGAGAATGCTAATTTCTAGCAGAACCAAAAATAAAAACTAATTTGAGATTCCTGAAACTCAATTCCATAAGCCTCAGCCAAGGATCCCCAAAAGATAAAATATTTCCTCCTTAATTTTTAAAAAATTTGATCTGTGCTGTAAAAGAAAAGACCAGTAGCTTTTTGGTGAATATTTTTTTGTTAGAATTATCCATCAAGACTAATTCTGTGACTCTAGCTAATGGCAAGACATGTCTAGGTTAATAAAATATTCACATTTGTGGAGACAAAAACTTCATAAAAAGAATAATTATAACATTTGTAAAATTAAAAGTGTATTTTACCGTTAAGGAAATGAAAAATTCAGAATTCTCCTAGAATAATTGGGAATACAAAGAGTGTGTGACAATCATTAACCATTATCAAATATGCATTTGACACAGGTTATAATTGTTGCAGTATTTAAAAGGTCCCTAGGACTTCCTTGGTGGTCCCGTGACTAAGATTCTGAGGTTCCAGTGCAAGGGGCCCAGGTTCAATCGCTGGTCAGAGAACTAAAGCCCACATGCTGAAACTAAGACCTGGCACAATCAAGTAAATATATAATACAAAAAATAATTTTGAAAGAGTTCCCTGCTAGGACTCCCCTGACAATCGAGTGGTTAGGACTGGTCACTTACCCCTCTTGCAGTGAGCATGGGATCAATCCCTGTTTGGGAAACCAAGATCCTACAAGTCCCTTGGTGCAGCCATAAATAAATAATCCAATTCCCTTGGCCCCAGGTGTAATATTGCTGAAAGACAGGATAATGTAATGGAAGCATGGATACATTGTTTCCAGTCTACAAAATGAGACTTCAAAACAGTAAATGTTGTAGAATAATTTAGAAAAGAGCAGCAAAAGTCCAATAATAGCTCTCATACTAGAAAAGTAAAAGACATGTCCTGATGGCCAAAAACCAGAATTTAAGAGAGGTGACCAAATTGGTGCCATTAGAATTATTTTAGTCTATTTCAAAAGATAGGTGTCTCTATCATTCCATTAAACCACATTAAAACAAAAACTCCACAATAGATGAGCTCCCCCTACCACCTCTCTCTTAAAGAGAAAGAACTTTAAAAAGATGAAATCACTGTGGCAAAATATATATATATATATATATATATTATATAAATATAATTATATTATATTATAAAATTATTGTTATATATATTTATATTTATTGATTTATATTTGATTTATATATACATATATAAATCAAAAAAGGTGAAGATTGTTGTAGGAAGGAGACAAAGTTTCTTAACTTTGTACTCCAGCCATTCCACTCCACACCATCATACCCCCCACTTCTCACTCCCCTACAAGGGATCCAACTCCATTAGCAAAAACAATGGAAATGAGGAAAACTGTCTGGGCTTGCTTTATTTTAGTCAAATGTGCTCTTCTAGCTAAACTAATTGATGAATGTTCTAAGGGACAATAACGTTAGGCTGGACAGAAATGACATTGTGATGGTGTTAAAGCCTAATTAAAAATAAGAAATTTGACAAAAATTTATATACAACAGGCACTTCTCTTACCTGAATGTATTATTTGGAGGGGATACGATGTCTGCGTGAAGACTCACTTCTGCCACATTTAGGTAAAGGAGTAACATGCAAGTAAGTCCTTTCTTTTCACTTTAAAGTTGGTATCAATAACCACAGACTACAGAGGCTTAAGACAATTAAGACACTGACTGCTTGGACTAATTCAGACACAGTCCTATTTCAGCAACACAACTACTATAGATGATTCGATACTTAGTGAATTATCTAGTTACTGTGCTTTTATCAGTGTTGACCACAAAAAGAAAAAAAATTATATGTGGAATTCAAGTGGAGTGGATTCAAATGGAATAGATTTCAATATACATTTTCGGTTTCAAGAAATGTACCTGTATATGGCCACAATTTGTTAGAAAAGATCTAAATTTCTTGCTGCTTATTAGTATTTTATTTATGCTAATAAATATGAAATAATTATCTTGATTATGTAATTAGTTTTCTTTTATTGAAATTTAAGTCCAAATAATCTCATAAAATTCATGGGTTCATGCCTGATAGGGCATGGTTAATTAACTGTGTTTATCATTTGAAGCTCAGTGCAAATTTTAGAATCACTTGAGCTATTGACATCAGATGCCCCACAGAGTAGTCAAAGTTTTTTTCTGCTTGAGTCTAAAATAAGAATCAGATTTATCCTTGGACTATTCAGCTTTTGGCATTATTTACCAGATTTATAAAACGACAGAAAAAGGCTAATTATAATTGGGATCTAAACAGCAAAATCTGTTGGAATTTATGAAAGGCAAGGGTATAAGGTATCAGTTATATGTACTTCAGTGTATTGCAGTCTTTGGCAGAATGGTTAAAGATCTAACAGAAGCAGAAGATATTAAAAAGAGGTGGCAGGAATACAAAGAACTGTACAAAAAAGGTCCTAATGACTCAGATAACCACGATGGTGTGATCACTCACCTAGAACCAGACATCTTGGACTGTGAAGTCAAGTGGACCTTAGGAAGCACCACTTTGAACAAAGCTAGTGGACGTGATGGAATTCCAACTGACCTATTTCAAATCCTAAAAGATGATGCTGTTAAAGTGCTGCACTCAATATATGAGCAAATTTGGAAAAATCAGCAGTGGCCGCAGAACTGGAAAAGGTCAGTTTTCATTTCAATCCCAAGGAAGGACAATGCCAAAGAACATTCAGACTGCCGGACAATTTTGTTCATTTCACATGCTAGTTAGCTGATGCTCAAAATAAGAGTTGGACATGACTGAGTGATTTTCTCAGTCTTAATTCATTGGAAAGACTGATTCTGCTGCTCATTCTGCAATACTTTGGCCACCTGATGGGAAGAACTGACTCCCTGGAAAAGAACTTGATGCTAAGAAAGACTGAAGGAAAAGGGGGTGGCAGAGGAAGAGATGGTTAGAAAGCATTACCAACTAAATGCTAAATTTGAGCAAACTCTGGGAGATGGAGGAGAGAGGAGAATGGCATGGCACAGTCCAGTGGGTCTCAAAAAGCCTGATACAATTTGGGGACTGAACAGCAAAAAATTTTCTAATTTGTTACCTAGTCTTTGATATTGTATAGTTCCTTCCTATCCTATTATTGTTACCCTGGAACAGACTATAGAGGTGATAACCACTAAATTCATATACAAATATAATGAATGGAAACACTGGAAAAAAGGAAGTTAATAGTTCACACAATGCTCTTCTGTTAGAAACAAGCACGTTGTTTCTCTTTTTGGACTGTCATTGTCAAATAGTAATAGATTTTTATATATAAGTGATACTTGGCAACATAGGTGAACATGGCCTTTACTGATAGTTGTTTTTTTTTCCCCAACAATTTCTTTTTCACTTCATTACGACTTCCTTGTTGCAAGGAGATTTTGTCCAATTGCAGCAGGTTTCTCACTGGCGTGGTTTCTCTTGTTGCAGCTCTGAACTCTAGAGCACAGGCTCAGTAGTTGTGGAACAAGGGCTTAGTTATCCTTTAGCATGGGGAATCTTCTGTATCAGGGATCAAACCCACGTCCACTGCACTGACAGATTCTTTACCACTGGATCCCCATGGAAGCCCTATTGACAGTTTTATAAATAGTACTTAAGTATAAAAGGAAAAATGTACTTTTATATTGGAGCAATCTAGTAGGCTACATGTTTGTCTTACATATGAATTTACAAACGGACATATACATTAGACCACAGCATTTCATCAGGGGCTCCCCTCTTCTGCTCCCTAATTAATGTCTCTCTCACATACCAACTAAAAACTCCGTAACTCCAGAATCTCAAATTTAAGAATGTTATGTGCCATTCCAGTAAATGTTACATGCCATCCCATTAAACAATGAATGTTGGTCACCATCGAAGCAGTGAGTGACCACTACAGCTGCCCTCATGGTTCATCTCATGGTGTACCCTATGTAGTTAGGTCCATACCTAAGGGATAATTTCAAGTGAGCTCTCCTAAAATTTGTTACTAGTGCAAAGTTCATGCAGTGAAAAACATCAACATTTTAGTTGAAAGCTGCACAATGTCACTGGCCACCTGCTTCTATAAGGATTGCATCACTACCCATTGCAATCACTGACTTTCAAAACCTGCTGGAAGTTCAGGGTGAAGAGCAGAAATAAGGCATGAATGCTGTGGGGGTGGGGGTGAGGTGACTGACAGGACAGATCTTCAGATACTTAGATATTTTCAGAAGATTCTATGCACCCAATTCTTGTATCTTCTCGTGACAGGTAGAAAAATCTTCATGTTGATTTAGAAACATTATCTCATTCCCTCTTTTTTCCTTTCCTACGGTTAGAGCTTCAGGTTCTCAAACTCTGTAGAGATCAGTAAAATCTTTTTTGTTTGTGGCTGAAAGTGTGATAGTCTTACATTTACTTTTGAGTCTTTAAAAGACAACATTTTTTCTTTCTGTAAAACTAGAGGCTTCACTTACTTTGTGCCTTAACAGGCTACATACACAATATATTCTGAGCTGAAAAGCTCTCCCTCTACTTATTAAAAGATGCAAAATTTTTTCCTGTTGTCATTTGTAGTGCCCCCCCCAAATATTTGTAACCAAGGTATTGAAGAAAATATTTCTATTTACTTTAGCACACAACTTGCATGCTACAATGCTACAAGTTAAAATTCTTAATTGGTTATATTTTGTGTTAAAGGGGGAAAAATAAGTTTATAATATCTTATATAGGATTAATTATTTTATAGTATTCTTTTTAGAACGTACATACCCATGGGCTATGGCATAATGGAAAACCATAGAACTCATCTGTCATTTAAACTTGTATAAAATATATGAATAAAATGATTAAAACATGGAAAGTCAATAGTTTCCTCAGCTTGAATGCCAAATAGCTTGGGTGTAAACTCCCTGAAAGTCAGAAAAGAGGTATAAACAGACATTAAAACCATTTAAAAAAAAAAAAAATACTGAGTGTTCCACAGAGTGCTGGCCAGCAGAGAGAAAACCCCTTCTTTATCATAGAACAGTAGCTTCTAGTTTCCTGGTGCCAATCCTGAAACTGTCTTGTTTGAAGATTTGGCTGTTACAGACTATAGCCTAGGAGCTATTAGAATTCTGTTATTTACAACTAGAGAATATTCTCAGGGCATGCTACATCAGAGAAATTAAGTCTAAATTGAGTTAAGTGATATAAGTTCTGTAGTGTGAATACCATCTCAAAAATTTCAGTTTCATATTAGCGTAGGTTACTTTGTGAACTTTAGAGATTAAAAACTTTCAGTGTCAATACTAAGTCATTAGAAATATAAACACGATTTAAAATAGTTGTTTTCCTGTTTTTAGCATATAATGTAAATAAATATTACATATTTTCTTTCAAAACTGCAGCAGAGACCAATAGACAGCAAAATAAACGCGACTGGTTTATAGTAGGCAATGATCTTAAAAGTCTGGATTCTTAAGGTGCTGCAAGAAGGGGTACCCCTTCCAGGGCCCCAAACTGGGCCCTTGTCTAACACTTGGAAATGAATTGTCCAAGGAGACAATTTGTGCTGACAAAGCAAGAGATTTTATTGGGAAAGGGCACCCAAGCAGAAAGCAGAAGGGGGAGGGAACCCAGGAGAACAGCTCTGTCACATGGCTTGCAGTCCCGAGTTTATGGTGATGGGATTAGTTTCTGGGCTGTCCTTAGCCAGTCATTCTGACTCAAGAGTCCTTCCTGGTGGTGCAGCCTTGTTCAGCCAAGGTGGATGCCAGAGAGGAATCCAGGGGGGTGGTTGAACAGTTGATGTTTCCTTCTGATCTTTCCTGAACTGTTCTGGTTGGTGAAGGCTTATCAGTTCCCTGTTCCTTAGCAGTACCTCCTGTCATAAAACATCTCATACAAATAGTTACTATGGTGCCTGGCCAGGGTGGGTGATTTCAATCAGTGTGCTTCCCCTAACAAAGGTAACTGGGCAAACTTGTGACCAGCCTTAATAAGAAGTGTATAGTAGAAAATGCCCCCAAATGGAAAGGTGAGCAACGCAGTATAGCTCCAGAGTGAAATTCTCAGTGACATTATGATTCTGGCAATGAAAGAAATTCTGAGCTCAAATTTTCTCTCCATCTTGAACTTTCAGAAAGAACTTTTCAAAACTAACATTTGGACAAATTCTTTATCTGGGCCACTGCCATGTTAGTGAGTGAAGAAAATACACAAGATAATGCTGCTCCCTCCTTAAACTCAGATATAAGCTCTGTAGCCAACCACTAGTGCCCTCTTGCCCTGAATGGCTAGCATGTTTCTGCCATTGTAATTATGTCAAAATCCCATGATCAGTTTAGCTGATCTTTCATTCACGTCTCCATAAGACTAAAATGACTTTCATCAGTACAAGTCACTACCTAAACATCTAACACAAAAAATGAAGTATTTTTTCAGATCTTCAGAGTAAATTTCAAATAATGGCAGAAATTTCTGATGTTATTTGTTAGTGGCAAAAAAAAAAAAAAAAGTCAGATTTGTAAGCAAGGTATTGAACAAACTATTTTTGTTTACCTTAGAAAAACGTGTGTGTAGTGCATTTCTACACAGAATGACTATATATAAGAGAACAAGAGTAAGGGAAGAACAACAGCAAATGTTTAACAGTTTCTTCTAGTGATGTCCATCGCCTTGTTGACTGTAGGACTAGCACATTTAGGGTCCAGCCTAATCAAACCTAGGCAGTTTTTGGTATACTAGTGAGTCTGGTTAAAGTATATTTTAGATCCATGTTGGTAAATAAATTCACTGTACAAACTAAGGTTAGAAAAAAATAAGCAGAAGTAAAGTTCAGTGATATATAGGAAAGGAATGGGCATATTGAGGGCAAATGCAGTTTTCCTTGTTAGGTCACCTCATAAGGAGTGCTTCAAGGCAGAAGACAAATGACCTTGGAGTTCTTCTCAACCAACCTATTTTTCCCGACAAAACCAGAAACTGAATCCATAGCAACAGCTACCTCCTTTGCCATGTTTTCATTTGTAGTGCCTAGACTGTTGTGGCCAACTGGAAAAAGTGGACAATAGATGAGGCAGCCAAAGCACAAGGTAGAAAACAAAGTTTCAATGTGGAATGTCATTCTGCCTGTGATCTTGAAACGCTTAAGTAGACCAGTTTTCAAGAGATTTCAAGAATTATATGACAAATAGTGTTAGCACACTGTTAGCAGTTAGCAGTTGCACACGGCTGTTGTTATCTAGTAGGTATCCCTTAAGCTTAAAGGTCTGCAGAGTCCAACTGGAACACATTACTCATCAAGGAATAAAATATGCTGAGTAAAAGGGATGCTCATTTATAGCATTCCTATGATCTGGAACATGACTAATATAGCATGTCCAGATGCATCACTTACGCTGGTTTTATTAACTATTTATTTACATGGTTTTGTTGGGTCTTAGTGGTGGCACACAGGCTTCTCTAGCTGTGGTGCACAGACTGTGTATCCCTGGGATATTCGATCTTAGTTCCTAGACCAGGAATTGAACCCGTGTCCCCTACATTGAAGGTGAATTTTTTAACCATTGTACTACCAGAGATGTCCACTGATGAAAATTTTCTAAACTTCAGTTTCCTTATTATCAAGATTTTGCCTTACTTTCAATTCAGTCCCCAACTAAAGTAGAGGCTGCAGGCAATCTCACTGTTGGTTGTGCACCAAAACTCAGAAATCTGAGCTCAGGAAACCCAAATCTATTATAAGGCACAGTAGGAAAACTCATTTTCTTGCCCAGAAAAACTCAATCATTTTATAGAGAAAAAGAACCTCTTACCCAGAAATACTATTCCTAACTCCTAAACTTCCTGTTCTTGAAAAAGTACTAAGATGTGCTAAAAACAGAAGTTAGGAATTGTGTTACTGTTCAAGTAATTGTATTCCTCTCTAGAATTTTGCAGCGTATTAACAACAATTATAGGGTAACAGTTGCTACTCAGAGGCTCAGGTTGAAGACAGAAAGGTGTGCAGCCATCCTAAGATGGTGGAGGAACAGGATGGAAAGACGACTTTCTCCCCCATAAATTCATCGAAAGAACATTTCAATACTGAGCAAACTCAACAAAACTACTTCAGAATGCTGGCAGAGGACATCAGGCACTGAGAAAGGCAGCCCATTGTCATGAAAAGGAGGTAGGACAAAATATAAAAGATATGAAGAGACACAAAAGAGTTAAGGACAGAGACCCGTCCTGGGAGTGGAGTCTTAGGAGAAGTTTCCAAACACCAGGAAACCCTCTCACTGGTGGGTCTGCAGGGAGTTTTGGAATCAGAGGGCAACATGACTGGCAGGAAAAATAGTTAAAACCCACAGAGCACGTGCCTAACGGCAACTCCCAACAGAGAAGTAGCCCAGATGCTCGAATTTGCCACCAGCGAGCGGGTGGGGGTGGGGTTTCTGGTAGAGTCTTTAGGGTTTTCTATGTAGAGGATCATGTCATCTGCAAACAGTGAGAGTTTCACTTCTTCTTTTCTTATCTGGATTCCTTTTACTTCTTTTTCTGCCCTGATTGCTGTGGCCAACACTTCCAAAACTATGTTGAATAGAAGTGGTGAGAGTGGGCACCCTTGTCTTGTTCCTGATTTTAGGGGAAATGCTTTCAATTTTTCACCATTGGGGGTAATGCTTGCTGT
>SNSB01091179.1:0-39042 GCA_012922965.1 Capreolus pygargus | reverse complement strand
AAAAAAAAAAAAATTAAAAAAAAATAAAAAAAAAGAAAAAACAAAAAAACACCTTTTTTAAAGCAAATTTCATATACATTTTTTAATAATTTTTAAGATTTTGTGTTTTTAACATTCTGTTTTTGAGTCTAACCTCTACTCTAGATTTTTAATCTTTGCTTTTTGGTATTTGTTATCAAGTTTCTACCTTTAAGAATCCAATCTTCAGTACCCATTTTTACTTAGGAGTGTGATTACTGACTTGATTGCTCTCTCCCCTTCTGATTCTTCTTCTTCTCCCCCAGGTCACCTCTATCTCCTCCCTCCCCTTTCTCTTCTCTATCCAACTTTGTGAATCTGTGTGTGTGTTCCAGGCTGGGGAGAACACTTATGGAACTGATTACTGGCTGGATCTGTGTCTCTCCTTTTGATTCTCTCTCTTCTCCTCCTGGTCACCTCTATCTCACTCCTCTCTCTTCTCTTCTGCATGTAACTCTATGAACATCTCTGGGTGTCCCTCACTGTAGAGAATCTTTTCAACATTAACCTTGGTGCTGGCATTAACCTAGCATTGGTTCTGTATGGATGGAGAAGTCTTGAGGCTACTGTTAGAATAAGAGTGAAAACCAGAGGCCAGAGGCTTAAGTCCAAAACCTGAGAACACCAGAGAACTCCTGAATCTAGGGAACATTAATCGATAAGAGCTCATCCAAAAGCCTCCAAACCTACACTGAAACCAAGCACAACCCAACAGCCAGCAAGTTCCAGAGCAAGTCATACCACACAAATTCCCCAGCAACATAGGAACATAGCCCTGAGCTTCAATATACAGGCTGCCCAAAGTCACACCAAACACACTGGCATCTCAAAACTGTTGAATACTTCATTGCACTCCAGAGACAAGAAATCCAGCTCCACCCACCGGAACACCGATGCAAGCTTCCCTAACCAGAAAACCTTGACAAGCCACCCATCCAACCCCACCCACTGTGAAGAACCTCCACAATAAAGAGGAACCACGAACTGCCAGAATACAGAAAGGCCACCCCAAACACAGCAATATAAACACGATGAAAAGGCAGAGAAATACACAGCAGGTAAAGGAATAGGATAAATGCCCACCAAACCAAATAAACGAGGAAGAGATAGGGAATCTACCTGATAAAGAATTCCGAATGATGATAGTGAAAATGATCCAAAATCTTGAAAACAAATTGGAGTTACAGATAAATAGCCTGGAGACAAGGACTGAGAAGATACATGAAAGGTTTAATAAGGACCTAGAAGAAACAAAAAAGAGTCAATCAATAATGAACAATGCAATAAATGAGATCAAAAGCACTCTGGAAGGAACCAACAGTAGAAGATAGGATAAGTGAGGTAGAAGATAGAATGGTAGAAATAAATGAAGCAGAGAGGAAAAAAAGAATTGAAAGAAATGAGGACAGCCTGAGGGACCTCTGGGACAATGATAAATACCCCAACATTCAAATCACAGGAGTCCCAGAAGAAGAAGACAAAAATAAAGGCCATGAGAAAATACTTGAGGAGATTATAGTTGAAAACTTCCCTAAAATGGGGAAGAAAATAAGTCACCCAAGCCCAGGAAACCCAGAGAGTCCCAAACAGGATAGACCTAACGTGAAACACCCCAAGACACATATTAATCAAATTAACAAAGATCAAGCAGAAAGAACATTAAAAGCAGCAAGGGAAAAGCAACAACACACAAAGGGATTCCCATAAGGATAACAGCTGATCCTTCAATAGAAACTCTTCAGGCCAGAAAGGAATGGCAGGACATACTTAAAGTGATGAAAGAGCAAAACCTACAATGCAGATTACTGTACCCAGCAAGGATGTCACTCAAACATAGAGAAATCAAAAGCTTTATAGACAAGCAAAAGCTGAGAGAATTCAGCACCACCCAACCAGCTCTTCAACAAATGCTAAAGGAGCTTCTCTACACAGGAAACACAGAATGGGTGTATAACCTCGAACCCAAAACAACAAAGTAAATGACAACAGGATCATACTTATTAATAATTACCTTAAATGTAAAGGAGTCGAATGCCCCAATGAAAAGAAAAAGATTGGCTGAATGGATACAAAAATAAGACCCACTATATATGCGGTCTATTAAGAGACCCACTTCAAAACAAGGGACACATACAGACTGAAAGTGAAGGGCTGGAAAAAGATATTACACGCAAATAAGAGACCAAAATAAAGCAGGAGTCACAATACTCATATCAGATAAAATAGACTTTAAAATGAAGGCTGTGAAAAGAGATAAAGGAGGACAATACATAATGATCAAAGGATCAATCTAAGAAGAAGATATAACAATTATAAATATATATGCACCTAACATAGGAGAACTGCAATTATGTAAGGCAAATGCTAACAAGTATGAAAAGGGAAATTAACAGTAACACAATAATAGTGGGAGACTTTAAATATTCCACTCACACCTATGGATAGATCAACCAAATAGAAAATTAACAAGGAAACACAAACTTTAAATGATACAATGGACCAGTTAGACCTAACTGGTATCAATTGGACATTTCAGCTCAAAACAATAAATTTCACCTTTTTTCTCAAGTGCACACGGAATCTTCTCCAGGACAGATCATATGCTGGGCCATAGATCTAGCCTTGGTAAATTCAAAAAAACTGAAATCATTCCAAGCATCTTTTCTGACTACAATTCAGTAAGATTAGATTTCAATTATAGGAAAAAAAACTATTAAAATTCCAACATATGGAGGCTGAACAACATGCTTCTGAATAACCATCACAGAAGAAATAAAAAATCAAAATATGCCATAGAAACGAATGAACATGAAAACAACCCAAAACCTATGGGACGCTGTAAAAGCAGTGTCAAAGGGAAGGTTCATAGCAATACATGGTTACCTCAGGAAATAAGAAGAAAGTCAAATAAATAACCTAACTTCACACCTAAAGCAACTAGAAAAGGACAAAATGAAGAACCCCAGGCTTAGTAGAAGGGAAGAAATCTTAAAAATTAGAGCAGAAATATATGCAAAAGAAACAAAAGAGACCATAGCAAAAACCAACAAAGCTAAAAGCTGGTTCTTTGAGAAGATAAATAAAATTGACCAACCATTAGCCAGACTCATCAAGAAACAAAGGGAGAATAATCAAATCAACAAAATTTGAAATGAAAATAGAGATCACAACTGATAATACTGAAATCAAAAGATCATAGACCAGCAGCTCTATGCCAATAAAATGGACAACTTGGAAGAAATGGACAAGTTCTTAGAAAAGTATAACTTTCCAAAACTGAACCAGGAATAAATAGAAAATCTTAACAGACCCATCACAAGCACAGAAATTGAAACTGTAATCAGAAATCTTTCAGCAAACAAAAGCCCAGGACCAGAGACCTTCATAGCTGAATTCTACCAAAAATTTAGAGAAGCACTAACATCTACCTTACTCAAACTCTTCCAGAAAATTGCAGAGGAAGATAAACTGCCAAACTCATTCCGTGAGGCCACCATCTCTCTAATACCAAAACCAGACGAAGATGCCACAAAAAAAGAAAGCTACAGGCCAGTATCACTGATGAACATAGATGCAAAAATCCTTATCAAAATTCTAGCAAACAGTATCTAATAACATATTAAAAAGATCATACATCATGGCCAAGTGGGCTTTATCCCAGGAATGCAAGGATTCTTCAATATCCACAAATCAATCAATGTAATATACCACATTAACGAAGTGAAAGATAAAAACCATATGATCATCTCAATAGATGCAGAGAATGCCTTTGATAAAACTCAACATCCATTTATGGTAACAACCCTCCAGAAAGCAGGAATAGAAGGAACGTGCCTCATGATAATAAAAGTGATACATGACAAACCCACAGCAAACATTATCCTCAATGGTGAAAAATTGAAAGCATTTCCTCTAAAGTCAGGAACAAGACAAGGGTGCCCACTCTCACCACTACTGTTGAGCATAGTTTTCTAAGTATTGGCCACAGCAATCAGAGCAGGAAAAGAAATAAAAGGAATCCAGATTGGAAAAGAAGTAAAACTCTGTTTGCAGATGACATGATCTTCTACAGAGAAAACCCTAAAGACTCCACCAGAAAATTTCTAATCAGTGAATATAGTAAAGTTGCAGGATATATAATTAACACACAGAAATCCCTTGCATTCCTATACACTTAACAATGAGAAAACTGAAAAAGAAATTAAGGACAATTCTATTCAATGAAAAGAATAAAATACTTAGGAATAAATCTACCTAAAGAAACAAAAGACCTATATACAGAAAACTATAAAACACTGATGAAAGAAATCAGAGGATACACAGAGATGGAGAAACATATCAAGTTCATGCACCAGAAGAAACAATACAGTGAAAATGAGTATACTACCCAAAGCAACCTATAGATTCAATGCACTCCCTATCAAGCTACCAACAGTATTTTTCACAGGAGTAGGACAAATAATTTCACAATTTGTATGGAAATACAAAAAACCTCAAATAGACAAAGCAATCATGAGAAAAGAAGAATGGAAGTGGAGAAATCAACATGACTGACTTCAGGCTATCCTGTAAAACTACAGTCATGAAGACAGTATGGTACTGGCACAAAGACAGAAACATAGATCAATGGAACAAAATAGAAAGCCCAGAGATAAATCCATGCACCTATGGACACTTTATCTTTGACAAAGGAGGCAAGAATCTACAATAGAGAAAAGACAGTCTCTTTAGAGTGGTACTGGGACAACTGGCTAACCACTTGTAAAAGAATGAAACTAGAACACTAACACCATACACAAAAATAAACTCAAAATGGATTAAAGATCTAAATGTAAGACCAGAAACTATAAAACTCCTAGATGAAAACAGGCAAAACACTCTCCAACATAAATCACAGCAGGATCCTCTATGACCCACCTCCCAGAGTAATGTAAATAAAGGCAAAAATAAACAAATGGTAACTAATTAAACTTAAAAGCTTTTCCACAATGAAGGAAACTATAAGCAGGGTGAAAAGACAGCATTCAGAATGGGAGAAAATAAGAGCAAACGAAGCAACTGACAAAGAAATATGCAAGCAACTCCTGCAGCTCAATTCCGGAAAAATAAACAACCCAATCAAAAAATGGGCCGAAGAACTAAACAGACATTTCTCCAAAGAAGACATACAGATGGCTAACAAACACATGGAAGCAACCTAGATGTCCATCAGCAGACGAATGGATAAGAAAGCTATGGTACATATACACTATGGAATATTACTCAGCCATTAAAAAGAATACATTTGAATCGGTTCCAATGAAGTGGATGAAACCGGAGCCTATTATACGGAGTGAAGTCAGAAAGAAAAACACCACTACAGTATACTAATGTATATATATGGAATTTAGAAAGATGGTAATGATAACCCTATAATGCGAAACAGCAAGAGAGACACAGATGTATAGAACAGTGTTTTGGACTCTGTGGGAGAGCGCGAGGGTGGGATGATCTGAGAGAATAGCACTGAAGCATGTATATTATCATATGTGAAACACACTGCCAGTCCAGGTTCAAAGCATGAGACAGGCTGCTCAGGGCTGGTGCACTGGGATGACCCTGAGGGATGGGATGGGAAAGGAGGTTCAGGATGGGGAACACATGTACACCCATGTGCTCAATGTATGGCAAAACCCACTACAATATTGTAATTAGCCTCCAATTAAAAAAAAAAAAAGGTGTTTTGGTTCTGTTTTTCCTGATCAGTGTTGTATCTTATTTCCTTCAGCTGTGTGTATACCAACCTACACAATTATTACAGTATGGTTATTTACCCCTTTGCATTACTTGCAAGGTGGGTCAGACATAAAGCTTTTCCTTTTTCTAGCCTTGTGACTAAATCCCCTTTCATTGAGAAAGCAGGGCCACCATGAAAATACACACCCTGATTGACAAAATTTAGGAAAGTTATCAGTGTACAGTCATTTCAGTTTTTGCTGTTTGGGTTGGATCTATGTGAAAAATTGAAAATAGCTATTCATACACAAGAATCATTATATAGTTCTTAACATGTTAGGCTTTCTTTCTTGCTTCCTGGAGTTTTTTATTCCTTAGTCTACAATATGCATTCATGTGATGGTTAGGGTTAAGACCATGTATATATTTTATCCATCTCTACAACTTATTACTAATTTTTAACATGAAAAACAGACTGTGTATGTATTTTACCCATTTCCCCATACTTTATTTACTAATTTTTAAATGAAAAAGAATCTTATATCAAAACACAAATGTATAATTGAACCTCTTTGTTCCCAATTACCCAATCTAAACAATTATCAGTATCTTGCTAATCCAACTTATCTTTTCCTGGAAAAAACAAATTCCAGATTTTTCCTGTTAGTATGTTCTTAAACTGGTATGGTCATGTTACTTTTTCCTACATTAACCTCAACAAAATGGCTCAAGTGTAAATCACTAGTTAAGAACAAAACACCAATTAAAATGATTTTCAATATACACGTACTTGAATATCTGAAATTTTAAAAGAAGTAAAAAAATGGTGAGGGTATGAAACAACCAGACTCTTGATACAATTGTGAAAGAAGTGTAAAACAATAAATAACTGCTTTAGAAAACAGGGAGTATCTAATGGAAAGATACAGAATATGTAATCCAGCTCTACTTTAGAATGTATCCACTAGATATGAACATGTCTTTCAGAAAAGCTGAGGTTCTATCCTGGACAAAACTTGTGCTCCTCTTCTTTTCCAACTAGGACTCAAATTTTTGATATCCATTGTTTGTACTGTCTCGTTTTAACAAGAATACTAGGTCAGTTAGGTTATACTCAGTATCTTAGCATTCTCAGTGGCAATTTCTTAGCTCCTCAACATCCACAGATACTACCTATTACCCTAATCTACCTTCAGCAAAGAGACTTGTTACATTGGTTAAGCAAAATACACCCCCCACCTTGGTCTTCTCCTCCTTCTATTTTTCTAACTACTCGCACCCACTTCCCACCTTGCTCCTTGGCTGTAAATTTCCATTTGCCCAAGATGCATTCAGAGCAGCTGAATCTATGGGATTCAGGGAATCCCTGAATCAGCTGAATCTATGGGAGAAAGCTGCAAGCGCCCATACAGACCCTCTTGAATAAAGTTATTTTCTTCCTTCTCTTTAATAGGTGTCATAAATAATTTAACATAACCACAACCTGGAAACCACCCTGATTAAGTTCAGCACAGAACATAATTCAACAGAGCAGTTAGACTGAAACTAACTAAATATTTTATCTCACAGACAGAATGCTGACTGCAAGAAACTGTATAAGAACACACTGATTTACAGGTGAAAGCCAGTCTACAGTAAAAGGTCAGGAAACATGGGAGGTTAGTTCTAATAAGGGGACACAAGGACACTGAAGTTTACTCTAAAAATAAAACAACAACCATCTGTCATATAACTATTGTAATGTTAACATGTTAAACTGATTTGGTTCTTTTTTTTTTTTTTGGTTCTTTTAATAAAATCTGTTATGTGGCACAGCTGCCGGCATCACTGCATGGTAACAGTGGTAATACTGATTTATCAGCCAACAGAAAGGACCAAAAGTTGCAAACTTGGCACTTCTGCCATAGGTTACCTGTTCTAATTCTTGATTCTTACATTGATAGATGCAATACATGCTACATAGGTCATTTAGATTTCTGTGATTTAAGATTTAAATTGTTTCTCCATATACCTTCCGTAACACCATCTGTCATTTATTCAAATACTTAAAAGTAAGAGAGGTCTTTCATAAATTAGTTCTACAGATAAGCAAGAAATCTCACATTCAAACTCTTCATGGGGAGGGCACAAATTCATTTCTACCTCTCGTTAAACCATAACTGACAGCAAAGATTGTATTCAACTCTTTATTTTAGTAAAATCAGAGTAAACACAGCACATGCAGTGATAGCATCTAAAACTAATACATTAAGCAATTACTAAACTTACAGTGACTTGAGGTTCAATGTCTACATTTGGCAAATTAAAATCCATTCTTATTTACTGAAAATATTGCTGGCTGACAAAACTTAATGTAAGTCACTGATTATGGCAATACACAAAGATAACCACATGGTTGAGAAATAGGCCAGACACTAAAAAGCAAACATATAGAACCTAAATAGAACTCTATAGAATTTCTGAAAATGTGGACACTTCATAAGTATTTAGAAGTGTTTTAAGATAACAACACATCAAAACCTTGGCATGTTATAGCTTCAAGTTGCGAATTTTCTTTTACATTTTGTTAAAAAGTTAAAGCTATCTACATTGTCAGTGCTGGGTCTGCTTAGTTTGACTAAAAGTGTAGTAAGACCTAACATTAAAGCTCACACTAACCTGAAATTTATTATGTAACATACGGTGACATTCAACATTCAAGTACCAGTGTTTTTGTACTGTCTTTTGGTCAAGTTTCTTTAAACTTTCAAAGAATAACTTTAAGGTTTACAAAAATAAATATTTGTCAAAATGTTTCAATAAATACTACACAGACTAGCAGTAGCAGCAAAGAAGTATCTAAAATCTGTCATGTGCAAAGAGTTTTCCTCCCAATTATCATTCTATGGTCCCAAATAAAATTTTAGAATCTAGTTCTAAAAAGATGTGTTCAACAATCTCCAAGAGACAAAGTAAGATTGGAAGTTTAAGAACATGCACAGAAGACATACATACATACATACATACATATATATATATATAAAATTCTCTTAATGTGCAATAAAATAAGTACTTTGTAAAAAATTTATGAGCAAAATGTACAAGAATCTAAACCTATACTAATTGAAATAGCACCATAACAAATGACCTCAATACTGTCAAGTACACCTACCTAATAGTTTTAGAACAAGGCACAATACACCTGAAAATCTATTATTGCACTTGTAAGAAATTTTTGCCTTCTTATGCCATTATTAAGATTATGAAGATCATCATTTTCCCACCAGAGAAAAGTACCAATTCCAAGTGGCGGAGACGATTTTAGTTGGTGAATAATCATCTTTAGCCAAATTTAGCAAAAACAACTGTAAAATACAATGGAAATCTATGCAACTAAAATATAACTGTACTATACAGAAAAAACAACTTGAGCAGCTTAGTACATATTTCTAACCCGTGTAATCTCAAAGATTTGCTTGTTATGCTGATTGACAAAGTCCACAAATGTAAGCCATTTAAACATTTCTATGCAGCGTAAAGAGAGTGAAGAAAATCTGCAATAAAATAAAAGCCTGCTGCATGATCCCTCCTGCTCATATCCTCTTGACCAAAAAACATCAACACTAGCATGCATTTAAGACCAAAATCCAAGCAGATCCATAAAAGGACTGGTCACTGGCATGGTCAACCATACTACCATTTCAATTTTACTCATGGCAGGCAGGAAAAAATCTAATTAGATGAAATTTTCACTAAATACTTTTTTTAAATCAAATTTTCAAATTTCTCCTGTGGTAACATATACCCAAGACTTGCCTAGCTTAGAATTAAGAGGAACTGTTATATTTACTTCCATTAACTTCAAGAATGCTTTGAAAAAATGTATGGATGCATTCATACATGCAACCTTATCATGACTGGAATGGCTTATTTATAATCTATAAACACCCATCCAAAATAGAATGAGCAAGTACAAATTTAAATAAGTACAGTTTGCCACATCAGAAGGTAATTCTGCTGTAAGATATTTTTCTCCCCAATCTCCAAATATTAAGTCCTAATGCAAGTTACTGCTCAAGTTTTCTTACTTTGTAATAGTTTTGAATTAACAATTCCTGTTAAGTAAGTTGTATCACACCTGTGTGCCAAGGTGTGATCTTAAGCCCAAATTTAGTGAATTTATTCCATGAATACAACTGAGAACGAGACCATTACTGAGCCAACAGGACCTGTCTATAAACTTAAAAGTCATAGTACATTAACAAACAAATGATCCTCAATCACAAAATTATAAATGCAGTTTGGGGTGGAAACAAGCAGAAGGGGAGTTAATCCAAACCACAGTAATTAAGTTTTCAAACCAATGGAGTTGTTGATTGTTCTTTTCCCTTCTTTTGGCTTTAAGCTTCCTTGAATTTTCAGAAGAATCACTGTGGGTAATGCACTACAAGATCTCTTTTCTACACAAAACAATCTGGCAAAGTTATATGTGGTTTCCATTGTAGCTTTTTTTAATTGACTTGGTTGCAAAGCAGATTCAGTTGCCCCACCAGTCAACCCCCTGAGAGCTGTAATTTCCTCCATATCCTTCACTACTGTAGAAGCTTCCATAGCCACCTATCAAGAAATGTTAAAAAAAAAAAAAAAAAAAGACAAATTAGTCAGCCATATTTCCTTTTTCTGGTTTTTCTAGTAGTCTGATATAAGCCTAATATAAAACACTGTATTATTTGGTTGTGTTCTTTACAAATAAAATTTCTCAAGTTATGCTTTGAAAAGGGGGAGAATCTCTTGCAAAAATTTATATAAAAGGGGGAAAATTACACTATTACCTCCACCAAATCCTCTGCTGCTGCCATGACCACCTCCACCACTGCGGCTGCTGCTTGCACGACCACTACTATAGCTAGAACTGCCGGAACTGCTACTTTGTCGATAATCACGGGCACCAAATCCTCCACTGAATCTACATTACAAGGAAAAAGATATGATGGTTTTTAATAACATAATTGAAATAAAATGACAATTTCCATGCATAAACTTTCCAATCCTCAACTTCAACTCATTTCCATGTGGCTTCTTCCTCTGGCATTTACTTCACACTATCCTTTCTGAAAATGTCACTTGTACAGTAATGGCAGTGTTTTAAGTTAACCCTGGACAAAATTCCGTTCCCAAATGATATCAATGACAAAGGTTTAAAACAATCCATACCTCTTAGAACGGCCACGACTGCTACTCTTGTAGTAGTGTTCATAAGCCATATTTTCTAACCAAGATGGCACTTCTTGTTTGGCTTCAACAAGAATATCCAACAAATCTTTTGAAATATTTATATTTCTTTCATTGAAAAATGAGGTGGCAAGACCTACAAGAATCCAAACAAAGTAAATGAGGTCTAAAACATTAATCAGAAAACAAAAATATAAACAATATGCAATATTAAACTGTCTGACATCTGATGTCAACTTTCCCTTGAAAACAAATTCTAGGATTTAAAATTGTGTCAACCATCAAAAAACTACTTTACCAAGGTTTCCTACACGTCCTGTACGGCCAATCCGATGTACATATTCTTCAATATCACTTGGCAAATCAAAATTGATGACATGTTTCACATTTGAAATGTCTAGCCCTCTTGCTGCCACCTAAAAAAAGTTATTTTTGTTAAAATAAGGCAATATTCAAAGATGTGTAACTGAAAAAAGAAAAAAAAAATAGAGAGAGCAGAAAATATACTCACAGCAGTAGCCACTAGAATTGGGCTTTTTCCTGAGCGGAACTGATGAAGAGCTTCCTCTCTATCTCTCTGTGAGCGGTCTCCATGGATACTTGTACAAGCATATCCTTCATGGTATAAGAAATCCTCCAAAGAATCAGCCCCCTTTTTGGTCTCAACAAAAACTAAAGTCAGCGAATCCTTCCCTAAAAAATTATTGACAAAAAATATTTTATCTTTTCTTTATCAATAGCAACTTTGCATCATTGCTTGATCTAAATATCAATGTTTGTTACTCCTCTTTGCACTCAGAAGGAATGCACATGGAGATAATGAAAAAGCAGCTTTACATCCATGGTCAGAAGGGTGACTCAACACAGGGTACAGGCTAAAGGTATTTTAATAGTCTCTATCTAGCAATATAATTACTACAAATTTTACCTGTTGCATTTAAGAGATCAAGTAGAAATGACCGTTTGTCTGCCTCTTCCACCCAAACTACTTTTTGTGTGATGTTCTCAGAGGTAGAGCCAACTCTACCTACGGCCAGAAAGATATATTCATCCAAGAAATCACGAGCTAGCATCTGAAAGAGGTAAGAAAGTCTTTACTTTTTCCCTATTTTAACTAACATTAACTGAAGAAAACATCTATACAAATGTTCTTTTTTCAAAAAAAAAAAAAAGGAACTACCTGAATTTCCTTAGGAAAAGTAGCACTAAACATCATGGTATGACGAACACCCTTTGGTGGCATAGTGTCTTGTTCAACTATACGACGTATCTGAGGTTCAAATCCCATATCCAGCATCCTATCAGCTTCATCCAACACCAAGTATCTGTTATTAAAAAGATAGTTTAGAATTTGATGAGAAAGTTAAGTTTAATTTGATAATAAACTT
The DNA here is from genome assembly GCA_012922965.1 of Capreolus pygargus. NCBI lineage: Eukaryota > Metazoa > Chordata > Mammalia > Artiodactyla > Cervidae > Capreolus > Capreolus pygargus. The sequence goes on along the minus strand of SNSB01091179.1, from coordinate 26,710 downwards.
AATTTTTGTTGTGCCTATATATAGTCATTCTAACATTTGAGATTCAAATTTCACTATGTAAACCACATACAGATCACATAACCAAATTAGCTGTTATCTGTTACAATGAACCAAGCAGATCAGCTATTACTTTATAAAATACTACAAAACTGACGATTACTAATATACAAATTAATTATACCTCATACATAAAAATCAACTTACTTGCAGAAATCTAACCCAATCTTTCCTCTTTCCATCATATCCACCAGACGTCCTGGAGTGGCAACTAACAAGTGACATCCACGTTCTAAGTCTCGCATCTGTTGACCAATATCAGCACCACCATATACCACACAAGGACGAACTCGAGATCGGTATGAAAACTGCAAGCAATAATTTATTAGATGGTCATAAAAGCTACACTAGAATCTATAAAAAAAAATCAATATGCAGCAAAATGCACACTTACTTTCCTGGCTTCCTCATAGATCTGTACAGCCAACTCTCTTGTTGGGGCTAAAACCAAGGAGATTGGATACTGTTTACGGCGTCCATACCTTCCATTTTCCTAAGAATTAAGTACAATTTATAAATTAAGCTCAAAAGATTAAAATCTTTTTTTATTCATTTCTAAAGTTCGTGACAATAAAATCCCTTCTGTAATTTAAGAACTATATTTGAAAATGAACTTTGAGTTAACAGACTAATGAAAGAGAGTATATTTATTTGAAAGTTCCAACAAATGATGACAAAAATTGTTCTAAGGAAAACCTTTTTGTTTTATAAACGAATCTCTACCTTCACAGCTTTCAAAGCCTCGCCTGGACCATCTGTATAAATCTGACTTAAGATGGGCAAAAGAAATGCTGCAGTTTTCCCAGACCCTGTTAAAGAAATAATGGCTTGTTAAGCTTGAATAATAAAAAAAGTATTCTAAATTATCCATTTAGTGAGAAATTTTTTTTTTACTTAATGCCTAATTCTGTGACAAATGCATTTATACAACTAAGTGAAGAATGCTGAATGACTTGTGATCCATTTTTAACAGATCAACATATACTTCTAAGTATAAAAAATGACAAATGATTTAAATTTATAATATTTACATATACACACCCATACAAAAAGTTCAGTACATAACCAAAGTTAAGATTTGTACTCTTTAACCTATGTCAAATTCTGATACAGGACTACACAGTACCTACAGCCCTCTCAGTCCCCAACTCATAAAACACTAAAGGATGACATGCACCTTTTCCTTTCTCAGGATCACAGGCTCTTCCCCTGACTATACATTTCATATCCCAATTATATTGCTAACTTTCCTTCCACTGACTTCATAATTTTCCCCTGCTCTGTACTCAGTTTGGAAAGTCAGCAATATCAACTGGCTGACAATATTGCTATAAACTTCCCCAAGATGCCCTGATAAAAACACTAGTTTTATACAAATGATTGAAAGACATAAAAGATATGCCCAGCTAATACTTCCCTCACTATAAAATCAAGTTAAATATAGGACACAGGCCTTTCTCTGTTTTTACAACGCTAGTCCAGGTATTTTCCATTAATGAACTTACCTGTTTGGGCACAAGCCATCAGGTCCCTTTTTTCTTTAATAATGGGAATGGCATGTTTTTGCACTGGAGTAGGACGTGTATAACGAGTAAGCTCAATGTTTCCCATAATAATCTCTCCCATTGCAACATCGCTGAACTGTTAATAAAATTTAACCAGATTATCAAATAAATATATAAACTAGATAAAAATGCCTTAATGTTCTGCTGCACTGTTTTATATTAGCATTAGAATGGAATTTAATAGCTAAATGTCTAATTGTGATTAAATGTACAGCTGCTTTGGATTTTAGGTGAAAGTATCCAGTTATTTGTAAGAAAATAAGACTTCTGAAAGTCTAATCTGCAACATAGTAGTTCTGAGGTTTTCTGCATATTTGATATGTTTCCTATTTAAGGTGTTCTCAAAATTGTGACATTAGTCTCACTCTCTCCTTTCTCATACATAACCCAGTGAAATTTTCAGCAGTAACTGTAAACAACAGTTAAAAAGTCAAATAAAATACTTACACTTTCAATGTGTGGGGGACAGTTATTGCCAGTTACCTCTACTGGTATATCATCATATTTCTCAAAGTTAATCCCAGTGTTTCCTCCAGAAAAGAGCTCCCTGAAATGAAATGATTGTTATATGTACGACGCTAGATGGCAAGTTTCCCACCAACGTAAATATCAAAAACTTACTGCTCCAAGCGTTCACTCGGTGGAAGTGGTTTTGACCAATCATCATCATCCAACTTATCACACCACCGACTGTGTCCACTACGCTCAAATCTGCCAAAGCCAGTTCTGTCACGACTGCCAATACCTTCACAGTCATTCCGCCCACGATCATCAAACCTAAACAGCACAAGCAAACAGATTACAGAGTATGTCATTTAACCCATATCATATTATCACCTCTCCAAAAACACAGCTATATGTTAGTAATTCAATTGTTGGTCACAAGTAACTTTCAAAGAATAACTCAATATTGGCTAACTCATTTGTGAAATAAGACCTTCTAATTTAGCTATGGTGATCTGTAGTTTATACATATTTAATTAAAAAACAAAGGCATAAAATTAATGTTAAGAAATATTTGGATATATATATACACATCAAGCAGCATGTTCTTTTTTTTTTTTTTTTAATATTTATTTTTATTTATTTTGCTGCACTGGATCTTTGTTTTGGCATGTGGGATCTAGTTCCCTGACCAGTGATTGAACCCGGGCCCTCTGCATTGAGGGTGCAGACCCCTAGCCACTGAACCACCAGGGAAGTCCCCAAGCAACATATTCTTACTACCTTTAATTCCTGCTAAACAGACTAAAACTAGTAAAGACCTTTTAGAGTTAAAAATGAGTAACCAATATTTTGCTTAAAATCTAATCTATAGGGGAACTTCCCTAGTGGTTCAGAGATTAAGATTCTGTGTTTCCACTGCAGAGGACATGCAAAGATCCCAATATGCAGCATGGCAAAGCACAGAGGGGAGGGAAATCTACTAATCTATAATGGAAGAATAGTCTGTTAATGAAACACAACAAAGTAAATGTCATGGAAAGTACAAAGAATGAGAACACATAAAATTAAGAGTTGATTCCTGAAATGCTATGTTATACACACTTACAGGATGGCAATAATTTACCTTCCCCTTGATCCACTTCCTCGATCACTGAAGTAACTGGGTCTTCCTCTTGAATCTCGAGATCCAAAACTGCTGTAGGCATCCTTTTCTTTACTACAACTCCACCCTGAAGCGTCTTTACCATAAAATCCTTTCAAAAAAAGTTAAGAGTAAGAAAAGGTGACTTACAAGTTTCCTGTCTTTTCAAAGACAGAGTTTTCCTTTGTCTTATCCTTGTGACTGACACCAAAGGGCACTGAAAGTACTATCAAAACACTGGAAAAGAGAATCAAGGTTGAGATGTGTTTTCACTAGCAAACAAAATTTTCCTATTTTAAATCCTCTTTTCCACTAAAAATTACTGTATTAAGCAAAACAGCCTCATAGAAAAACAACGATCACTGAATGAATAACACCCTTGAGAAGATAAAAGTTGTGAAAGTATGCCAGTGAAAGTTTGGGCTCAAAGTTGATTAAAAGGAATAAGAAATTCACATGATGTAAAATTACATGTTTCTGAAGTTAAGAAGTACTAATTTTTGAAAACAGAAAAGCATAGAAGAAAAATGTGTACACATTCCCAAAGTGACCTCATTCTCGCAGCTTTAATTTTCAAAGCAGAAAAAGTTGAATAACCACTTACCCTTAGATGCTTCCCTATTCCTTAAGTGAGGAGGTATATAGCGCCCTTCTATAAGAGAAAATGTAAAATTAAAAACTGATCAGATCCCCTAGATATAGCTGGTCCTAGGGATTTTCCTGTTCATCCAGTAGATTCTGTGTTCCCACTGTAGATGGTACCTAGGTTAGCTCCCTGGTCAGGAAATCAAGATCTCACATGCCTTGTGACATGCCAAAACAAACAAAAAACAACTCATCCTAGAAAACACTTTAAAAACAGCTATTCTTTGAATTTAAAAGAAAACCTCCTAAAATAAAACACATTTTAACAGCTACTAGCATATAATTATTTTGAACGGCACTGGTCTTTCAGAAAATTGTCACATGAAGCAAGCTTTAAATCAGTTCAGTTCAGTTGCTCAGTCGTGTCCGACTCTTTGCGACCCCATGAACCACAACACGCCAGGCCTCCCTGTACATCACCAACTCCTGGAGTCCACCCAAACCCATGTCCATCAGGTCGGTCATGCCATCCAGCCATCTCATCCTCTGTTGTCCCGCCCCCAGTCCTTCCCAGCATTATATACAATAAAACAAGCTACTAGGAAAGACCATATATATGCCCTAAGTCTGTTAACCAATTTCAATTCAGCTGTTTTGCTAAAACAAACATTAAAAAATTTAAACAATGAGAACTGTAAAGGATAGATGATTTTAAGGAGAAACTGACAGGAAATCCAAATTAAAACTAAATCTCTAACTTTACTTGAGATTAAGTACTTCAAAACTGATGATAGAATTAAATCTTTAAAAAATTCATATAGTGACAAATAACATACCAATTAACCACTTGAAGAGGATTTTCAGAGTGCATCAACTGCTGTCTTGGAAATGAAGGTACAACCTGAGATATGCTGTCACAAACTTCCTGTCCCTATCCACTTATTCCTGTCCCTATCCACTTATTCCTGTCCCTATCCACTTAACAGTGACATTAACTCTAACCAGTAGCAAAAACAATGCAGAAACACTACTCTTTTCCCAAAATTTAACTTTTCAAATAAACTTTCAATAACATAGTTAATATTTCAAGTTCTAATTACCATCTGCTGCTGCTGCTGCTAAGTTACTACAGTTGTGTCTAACTCTGTGCGGCCCCATAGACGGCAGCCCACCAGGCTTCGCAAGAGCACTGGAGTGGGTTGCCATTTCCTTCTCCAATCCATGAAAGTGAAAAGTGAAAGTGAAGTCTCTCAGTCATGTCTGACTCTTCGAGACCCCATGGACTGCAGCCTACCAGGCTCCTCCATCCATGGGATTTTCTAGGCAAGAGTACTGGAGTGGGTTGTCACTGCCTTCTCTGAATTACCATCTAAGAATCAGTAAAGCCAGGTTCCATCAGAAAGGCTCAGTTTCTTCATGGGAAATGAGCAAAAGCCATAACACACAACTGCACAAGTTCCCTTTATTAGGTTTAACACAGTTCAAGTTCAGGTCACTTCAAAAGAGAGATCAACGTGTCTTCACCTCTGTGTCTGAGAAGGATTCACACTGGGCATAAGAGGTTTTCTCAAAGTGTGAATGTTAATTTTCTATGGCATGATTAAGAGTTTACACTGGAAAAGAACCAATTAGTCTCTTATTATCCAAACATGCCAAATTACTTTATAAATTTATATGGTCAGGGAATGGGTTTTGAATTTAAAATTAGTATTATGAGACATTAACAGATTCTAAACAAATAAAAATTTTACTCACTGCTAGCTGTACTTCCTCCTCCACTCTGATTATTATCAGAATTCAGATTTAGATCAGCCAACTAGAAGAGAGATATTAATAGTTCACATGCTGAAAAAAGGAAAAATCAAGCACAGACAGCATTACAAAAGACAAATTAGAAGTCCTGAATTCCAGTCATACACTGTATCATTACAAGCTCTTATTTTTAACATCTTGTAGAAGTCTACAAATTATGGCAAAGGCAAAAAGTAGGACTTGCATGCCAAGAAGTACACCAGTACAGATAGTTCAAATATATTCATCCAAAACAAGTTTTCCCCAAAGTAATTCTGCATAGTAAAATCGCCTCAGTCATCAAAAGTTACATTCTCAAAGTCACTTCTTTTCTGGGCAAGCTGAAGATTCCTTCTTTATTCCCTAAATACTACATAACTTAAAAACAATTAAATATTTTAACTTTATATTGCAGCAGTGTGCAACTTTTTAATTCAAATAAATTCATAAGCAGCAGCACCACCCATCACTTAGTGCGCAATGTGACATTTATTACTGTTATCATGTAACATTTACCACATTGTGAAGGCAGTGTTTATTATTGGCCATTTTCTGATAAATGCAAAGAGACTGGGCAAATGACATTAAAAGTTTATACAAGAGAAGCACCTTTAATTTCACTTCAATATCTGTCCTTTATAATGATGGATTTCAATACTGTAGAAAAGTTTCAGTTTACTGAGTTTCAGAAAAACTAACCAAGAAGTAAGAATAATGGAAAATCATACATGTCAGAATAAATTTTAAAAGGCACAAAAGATCAAGGAGCAATAGTGACACCTATCTGCTACAGGAAATGTGCTATAGAATGATTATACATACACACGTTAAAAGTTCAAGAATAATATTACCAAACAACACGCATCATCAACAAAGGCATTAGTTCTCCACATTGAATCTGGTTACTACTAAATTATAATGACCCAAGGAATAGTTTATGAACAGTTAAACAGTTTATTTTAAAATGTAACTTTTAAATTTTATTTTTTAATTTTATTAAATTATTATACAAAATAATAAATATAAACGTTTCCCATGTACACAGAAAACACCACAGAAGTGTATCAGATTTTCAACCTCTGCTCTCTTTAATCCATTAAACTACAGCTCAGCATGTTGCATGAGTGGATTTAATCGTAACATTAGAAAGAAAATACCCTCAAAGAAGCATCTATCAAATCCCACCAATTATATGTTACTTAGAAATAAAATTTGGGAGCAAGTAGTGTCACGAGGCTCTGTTTAACGACTTAGATATCTTGTGAAAGGTTTATGACCTAGGTCAATATCCATCACTAAACGTGAAAAACAAAAGTTCAGATAAGCTGCACACTTAAAAGAGTTAAAAACCCTTAAGTTTTTCTGAAGGCAACAACGCGAGGATGAAATATATTTCTCAGAAAAGCAAAACAAGTTTGTAAAATCAGTCTTCTTAGATACCGTATGCTCTTCCGAATGCCGAACATCTCAAAGGAAAGCAGTACACTGAGAACACGTCTTGACTGACATATCTGAATATTTTCCACGTTAGGAACAAGAAAGCAATATAACATGTAAAGTTTTTCCTGCTAATCGTCTCTTTCCTAGTTATTTTCTCTCAGATGAAACTTAAAAGACAAACGCTTAACGTTACGACACGTTCAACAAAGTACGACAACTCAAAAGCTTAACACCCTCAGGTTAACGGCCATTCAGTGGGTTTTAAATAAAGGGAATACCGCAAATGTCCCGCCAGCTTCCGGATTCCACTACACGCAAACAGGAATGTACGTAAGCAAGCAGCGACCGTTTCCTACTCCCCGTCCCACTATTCCCCTTCCGCGTCTTTTGCGTCACAAAGCTTTCCATTCCGGAAACAGGACCTCATCACCTGGGTTACTCAGTCAAAGTACAGCGGGCAGAAATCCTGGAAAGAAATAATAACAAAACTGCCGTTTTATTTTCTAAAAATAAAATCGTCCGCCAGGGTCCCACAAGCACAAACCATGCAAGCGTAGGGCTTCGGTGAGCGGAGCGCAGCGTTGAAAAGCTGTGCAACGAAACAACAGTGGCCGCCGCCATTACTCCGAAATAATGCCCAGTGCCCAACCCCCTTCCCACTTAATTCCGTAAGCAAGCTACCGTACGCCTGTATACCAACGACAGACACCTCTGTGCCTGAAATTAATGCCGTACAGCTAAAGCCAAGAATCTCAACAGAAAAAAGCGGGCCAATACCGCGTACCTCGTCACCACTAATTAGTCGGTACTAGTACAAACACGCCACTCCGAGATCGCGCGCACACACACCAAATCCGCTATTGTGAGGGGACATGATACACTAGTAAACGAAGTCAGAACACTACCAATTCGTTTCTTCCTGCATACCGCCCCCGCCCTCCCCCCCCGCCCAATGCCTTAAGTCGGTCTTTCCCCTCGTTTGCTGTCAACCACAGCCAAATAAAGGAACCAGGAAGAGGAAGGTGGCACGTCAACACTGCTCCACAAGTCAAATTAATCCTGAGAAAATGCCCACGGAGAAAGGAGCGATAGAAACATTTTGACTCACCTGCTGATCCACCTCCTGCACGTTTTTCACTGCCTCATGACTCATGCCTGAAGAAAAGCGCGAATTCTCAGCCTATCCGTATTCAAAACGACTCCCGCGGGAACCGGCTCACAGCTTAGCCTGCCGGAAACAAACTCTCTTGAACGGCTTTACGCCGATACGTAACCGTACGTCTGCCTCTCTGATCGCAGGCCCCGCCCCCCCCCGCCCGGCATTCCTTTAAAACTACCGTTTTTTCTTTCTGGCCAAGTCGCGTTAGTTAAGTCATAATCTCGCGGGATCTTTTAGTCAATCCCGTTCGTCAAACGCCAATTTCGCGAGAGCTTCTGTTTGGCCCCCTCCCGGGGTGTTGGCATTTTGCAGAACTAGCATCTCCCTCTTTCAACCACTTGGGGGTGGAATTAAACCTAACACCTGTATACCTCAATCCTCCTCACCCACTCCCCGCCATCGGTTTCCCTGCTCCTTCTAAAGTTCTGCGATGCACTTCTGGTTTAGTTCCACGAATCTGAATTTCTGTAAAATGTCTGTTTCAAATACCCTCGCCCACCTTTAAGAAGATTCCTTCCCAATGCCGAAACTATCAAAAAGCCCTGGATCCAAGAAGGTTGAGGATCACTTGACCGCAGGTGTCCAGCGTCTTGGTCATTGCGTACACTGGTCAACAATAAAGAAAAGGCGAAAAAGACAGGAAGCGGGCAGATGACCTGAGAGGAGGGTGGATAGACACTACGGGAAAGCGGGGTGGGGAGAGGAAGGAAACGGATAGGGAGACCACAGCACGTGTTGGCGTCCAGACTCTGCCAGGCTGCGGGGGCTTGGGCCAGACACACAAGGCCCGTCCACTTTACTGGCAGCGACTGTACCCTTCAAATTTATAATCTTCACGCGTCACACAGTGACGTAACAGTTGAACAATTATACGTTGAATGACCTGTTGATAACGCAGCTTTGCGGGTTGCTGGTTTACCCCCTCCCTCACCACGCAGATTTTACTGGTGTAAAATGTCTAGGTTTCACTGGATCTAGGTCTGGTGACTAGTGCACTACTCCAAAAATCACAGGGTCCTGGAGGTTGATAACTATACTGTTGAGTCCCACCAGACTTAGGTCTCTCTGTGGCTGAACAGTTTAACTTTCTTTGCGGCTGAACAGGATAACTTTCACCACTTTCCTAAAAACTTTCCATTCCTTTTTGTGACAAAACGTTAAACGTTTGGTAGGGCTCCTACTAGTAGTGTTAAAAAAAATATTTGCCACACAAAACACTTTTCTGGATTTTCTGTTTCAAAATGGAAATATTCAAGATTGTTGAAACAATTTGCTTTATTGCTTTGTAAATTTGTAGGTATAAGATAAATCAGCCTTCCTTATAGCCACTGTTTTGTGACACTGTTGCAAGAAGGGGGATCCCTTTCAGGACTCAAGACTGGGTTCTTGTGTAACACTCCATTATCAGTTGTTTGAGGAGACACAGGTGCTGACAAGTCAAGAGGCTTTAGTGCTAAGAGGCACCCCAGTGATGAATAGCAAAGTAAGGGAATCCAGGGCAACTGCTCTAATGAGTGGCATACAATCTTGGGTTTTATGGGGGTGGGTTATTTTCTGGGTTGTCTCTGGCCAATCATTGAGATTCCGGGTCCTTCCTAGAGGCATGTGCGTCACCCATCAAGATGGCAGTCTAGTAAGAAGGACTCTGGGAGGTGGCAGGGCACACAGCACCTCCTTCTGACCTTTCCTGAATTCTTCCACTGGGTGGTTGCTTATTAGTTCTATGGTCCTTACAAGGACCTCCTGTTTTAAAATAACTCATATAAATGGACAATGGTGCCATGCCAGGGTGGGCAGTTTCAGTGTGTATCACCTGACAGCTAAACCCTGAGGGACTCAAGACACTTATTGGGAACTGGGACAGAGGACTCGTCCTGTTGGGTATAGGCATCAGTTCAGTTCAGTCGCTCAGTCATGTCTGACTCTTTACAACTCCATGAATCGCAGCATGCCAGGCTTCCCTGTCCATCACCAACTCCTGGAGTTTACTGAAACTCAGTCCTGGCTAACTGAACAGAAATCTCCTACCTGACATCAGTCAAGTTATTCTGTGCCTGAAATCAGCAAATCTGAAACTTGAAACCTATAACAAGCAATTTGGCCTAAAAGTGTTGGACCCTGTCACAAACAATATGGACAGGGACCAAACAGGAAGCCAGACAAAATGTTGTTCACCAGATCCCAGAAAGGAAAGCAAAATTTGTGATGAGGTAGGTAGGATGTATGGCTTTGTTGATTTTGTGGTGGTGAGGTTGAGGTGACAGAGTGGTGCTCCAAGAAACTGCTCAGCCTGAAGTAATCATCCTTCACCTGGATGAGAACCCCAATTTTTCAGAACATAAAGATATTGATATATATATTCTTTGAGTAGGAATCTGGCTTGGAGAATTTTAAGCATAACTTTTTTAGCATGTGAGATGAGTGCAATTGTGCTGTAGTTTGAGCATTGTTTGCAATGCTTTCCTTTGCGATGGGAATGAAAACTGACATTTTCGAGTCCTGTGGCCACTGCTGAGTTTTCCAAATTTGTTGGCATACTGAATATAGCACTTTCACAACATCATCTTTCAGGATTTGAAATAGCTCAAGTGGAACTCCATCACCTCCATGAGTTATGTTTGTAGTGATGCTTCTTTAAGGCCCACTTAACTTCCCATTCCAGGATGTCTTCCAGGAGTCAGCGCTTCACATCAGGTGTCCAAAATACTGGAGCTTCACCTTTAACATCAGTCCTTGCAATGAACACTCAGGGCCGATTTCCCTTAGGATGGACTGGTTGGCTCTCCTTGCAGTCCAAGGGACTCTCAATAATCTACAACACCACAGTTCAAAAGCATCAATTCCTTTGTGCTCAGCCCTCTTTATAGTGTAACTCTCACATCTATACAAGACCATTGGAAAAGCCATAGCCTTGACTAGATGGACCTTTGTTGGCAAAGTAATGTCTCTGCTTTTTAATATGCTGTCTAGGTTGGACATAACCTTCCTTCCAAGGAGTAAGCATCTTTTAATTTCATTGCTGCAATCACCCTCTTCAGTCATTTTTGAGCCCTCCAAAATAAAGTCAGCCACTGTCGCCACATCTATTTGAAATGAAGTGATGGGGCTAGATGCCATGTCATATTCCCACTCTTTTGTTGCAGCCCTCCAGGCTCCTCTGTCCATGGGGTTTCCCAGGCAAGAATACTGGAGTGGATCCCATTCCAGGGATCTTCCTGATCCAGTGATCAAACCTGTATCTCCTACATTGCAGGCATTTTTTAAACCACTGCATCAAGAAAATCCCCTGTTTGCTGTTTAGGAAAATATTTTCATAAAATGAATTTTATTGATAAAGTGAAGAATGAAATAGAAATAGCATGTTATGACTGTCTTGAATGGTTTTATTTTAATCATAAAAAATCAATAGATGTATGTAAAAAATGTAGATCTGGGCTCCAGTGTCAAGGACTGCACAATTTCATCATAATAAAAGGAATAATGGATGTGTTAACTACAAATTAGTGCTCCCAGAGACTGAATTACAACTTTTTGCCATAATGCAAGGATTGGGATCATGAAATTAATTCCTGAAAGTATCCTACAATCTAAAGACATGTTCCATTGATTCCCTGGAGCACAGAGTGCCTAACTCTACCATAAACTCCCTCAGATGTGCCAAAGGTCAACAGCTGTAGCAGCACAGGTTTCAGTCTGCACAGAGACAGATGGCAAATGCCCTGGTTCTCTTTTATACTTTAGTAAAACTTTATTATACAAAAGTTCTGAGTGATCTAGCCTCATCACTGGCCCTGGATTGAATTCTTCTCCTCCAGAGGCCAAGAGTCCTGGCATCTTTCATGGTTCAGCAACAACCTTTCATCTTGTGCGCATATCCAGGATTCTTCAGAACAAGGTAAGGACACTCGAGAGCTCTAGTTCTCTGTTCTTGTAGAAAACATGTTTTCTGCTGTAGTCTATGGTGTGCTTGTGTGAATGAATAACACACTTTGCATGAAGCAAGGAAGGAGCCCTGCTCTGCTGTTTTGAGGTGCCTCAGAATTACTGAAGGCAGCCCCTCAAAGGGGAGCCTTGTAAGGGATTTATACCAACCTGCCAATGCCAAGAGAGACCCAACTCCCTGTGAGGGTAGCAGCCAGAAATTGGCAAAACGTGTGGACTGAACTCTCTTTTGGTGAAATTTTCCAGTCTCTGACCCTTTAACAACTGCTTGGGAATTAGAACTACTAACCTAATCTGTTGGATCACAGACTTTCAAGGGACTTGTGATCTACGCTGTTACTGTGTACTGTTACTTAGGTCTTAAACTTGGATTGCTAGTCAAGAAGTGCCCAACCTTGCTAGGAGTCAAAAGTTAGGAAGCAAGATGGAGCTCTGGAGCCAAGAGCATCGCTCAGGTGAAAGGTTACTCAGGAAGCACAACAGACTTCTTCGTTTGGTAATGCTACCTCTTAGTGGAGCAGAGGAGTCTCTCCACTGGGTTTTGTCCTAACTCTTTAGATACTCTTTCTGTGGAATCTGTGGGAACAAACTGGAAGGACTGGGCCTAGTAACTTGAGGACAAAATCACTATTTCCTCACTGGCCAGCCCTTCACCATGTCTTTTGCTATCACTTATACTGGTGTGGTGATGCTTGGAAAGAACATGTCAGTTTTATGTTCATACCAGTCTTACTGTGGTCGGAAATATACTCTCAGGGTTGTGCACAGGCAGTCAGGTGATGAATGTTTCCCCCAGCAGTCTTAGCTTTGGAGGCATCCCAGAAGGATACACTAATTGCATCCCATGTGGCATCAGAGGCAAGCAAGGTTGTAATGGTGAAGATTTGGACATCAGTCTGGGATGCCATCAGACCTACCCCTGTTGCATTTCCACCCCACCTCAGTGGCAGAACTGAGAGGGAGAGTAGGGTGACTGCATCGGTAAGGGACAGACTGAGTCTGACCAGGGAAGGAAAGCTTCGGAGTAAAATCTGTCTACACCCCCATCTAGGGCACGGAGGGATGCCTCCAGTAGAAAGATGGCATTGGTTGCTTATTTTCTCTCTTACAGATAGCAGCTAACCCCAGCCTCACTTCTTTGGACTATATCCTGAAAAACTGGAATAGATTTGGTACCCAGAGCTTAAAGAAGACACACCTGATCTTCCTACATGATACTGCATGGCCATGGTATCAACTGGAGAATGGTGAACTGTGGCCGGTTGGAAGGTCTCTTAATTTTAATACTGTTTTCACTTAGACTGGTTCTGTAGAAAACAAGGGAAGTGGGTAGAAGTAGAATATGTGTTGCCCTTTTTCTCTCTGCAAGATATGCCAGACTTACGCCCTCAGCATATAGATTTGGGTGTGAAACCTTCAGCTCCCTCCTGTCCTCCTACCTTGTCCCCATACCCAGGGCTCCAAACTGAGCAAACTGAAATTCGGGGAACAACCCCATGGCTCCCCACCCCCAGCCCATCCCACTCCAGCCACCAAAAGGGTTGCCTTGTTTTCAGTAAAAACCCAAACTGAGATTCAAACTGCCCAAGCAGAGGTCCAAAGAACCCCTGTCTCAGTACAACCTCAGACTACTCTGGTTTCAACAGATGCTGACACAATTAAGTAAGAGAAGCTCAGATAGCAAAAAGTAAGGGTGAAAGACAGGATGAGATGGAGGACAGGAGACAGAGATAAAGAAAAGCTGGTTTCTCCAATCTATTCCTGGGATTGTATGCACAGCCAGAGAGGTTGAGAAACAGCCACACCAAGCTTTTGCCTCTTCATGAAGCACCCAGTGGGAGAAATAATCATTCTATAAGAGTTAATAAGCCCTTTTCTTATCAAGAAATACAAAGAATCAAGAAGGATCTGGGAGAATATTTAAAGTACCCAGAAAAATATATTAAAGGTATTACTCTGCTTTATGACCTCACTTGGAAGGATGTGATGTATATCTTGGGACAAACGCTGACTTCTGACTCAAAAACTAGAGTTTGGGGGAAACCAGTTACTTATGGAGATGAATGGCTTGGTAATGGACCAGAGGGGAAGAGGGAGGATGAGATAGCTGCCCTCCCCACTGGGAGTCAGTTGGTCCCAATTACAGAACCAGACTGGGACTATAACACAGTTAAAAGAAGCTGGGATCCGAGTCATTTTGTCAGATGTATTCTTGAAGGACTCAGAGAAGCGTGTTCTAAGCCTTTAAACTACGGCAAATTGGCAAACATAGAACAGGAGAAGGAGGAAGCTCTTGGTAAATTCCTAGATAGACTGAGAGAAGCCCTTGCAGATCACTGAGATTGATCCCAAAGGTGAAGAGGGAAGAGTGATCTTAAAAGACAGATTTCTCACTCGGTTGGTTCCAGATATTCATCATCAGCTATTAAAACGTGAAACGGCCAAATTAGTCTGTAGATAATCTGTTTCAAATGGCTCAAACAATCTATTATGGCAGGGAATATGAGGAAAAGAAAGGCAGAGAAAGACAAAAGAGCAGGCGGAAGCCCTCATAAAGGCCCTAAGAACCATTCTTAAATAGCCTGAGAAAAATGCCCAGAGGGACCACACTGGAGGTGAGAATGCCCCTAGAGGCATAGGTTTCAGGAGCTGGGCTCTCAAGACAATTAGGACTGAAGGTGCCCAGGAGTCCCCACACAAGTTCTGTCCTAATTACACTTGAGGAACCCGGGTAGTAATAACTGCGGGGGGACAACCCGTCGATTTCCTTTTACATACTGGGGCAACTTACTCTGTGCTTACTGAAGCCCCTGGCCCACTTTCTTCCTGATCTGCTTCTGTAGTGGGACTGTCTGGTGAGCCAAATGACATTATTTCAGTCATCCTCTAACTTGCAACTGGGACTCTGTGCTGTTTTCACACGAGTTTCTGATTGTCCCAGAATCTCCCTCACCCCTTTTGTGAAGGGGTATCCTGAGGAGAAGGAACTGGCAACCCACTCCAGAATTCTTGCCTGGAAAATCCCATGGATAGAGGAGCCTATTAGGCTACATACAGTCCATAGGGTTGCAGAGTTGGACACAACTGAGCGACTTCATTTTCACTTTCATACTGAGCAAGGTCCATACCTCTGTTTTCATGAATATGGAGACCTCTCTTTCTCTCCCTTTAATCAAGCAAAATGTATATCCTAGAGTGTGGGTTGATTGAAAATCTGTGGGTCAAGCAAAAATGCTATTCCTGTAGTTGTTAAGCTCAAAGACCTGCATTTATTTCCACATAAAAAGCAGTATCCACTGAAACCTGAAGTTAAGGACAGATTAAAACCCATCATTGAGAATTTAAAGCAGCAGGGTCTACTAATTCTAACAGTCCATGCAACACTCCTATTTTGGGTATAAAGAGATCAAATGGGGGAGCAGCAAAAAAAAAAAAAAGAAATCAAATGGTAAATGGAGACTAGTTTAAGATTTATCAATAATAAATGAGGCTGTGGTTCCTAATTACACCCTATGGTGCCTAATCTTTATACTCTACTGTCTGCAATTCCTGAACTAGCCAAATATTTCTCAGTAATTGATTTAAAAGATGCCTTTTATTCTTTGACAGAGGCAAGTCAATTTCTATTTGCATTGAAGACCTTACTCAGACAGCCTTGGGCAAAACTGTCCAGGTTAACGTAGCAGCTGTCTGAGTAGAGTGAGGTTTGTCAGAAAAATAACCCAAGACTGAAAAGCTAGCAAATTCTGGGTTACAACAAAGTGGAAAATATCCTGGAGAAGAGTGGGAAATTGATTTTACTCATATGCCAAAAGCAAATGGATATTCTTGCTTTTAAGTTAGGGTGGACACTTTTACTGGATGGATTGAGGCTTTTCCCTGTCGTAGTAAACAGGCTAAGGAGATTACAAGAATTTTAATACATGAAATCATCCCCAGGTTTGGGCTGCCATGGAGCCTTCAGAATGATAATGGCTCCATCTTTAAAGCTGCTGTAACTCAGGGGCTGTCTAATGCTCTAGAAATAGACTATTACATATACTGCTCCTGGAGACCCCAATCCTCAGGAAAGGTTGAAAAAGCTAATGACATTATTAAGAGACATCTGCAAAAATTAACTCGAGATACAGGACAATTGGCTTAAAGTTCTACCCATAACTTTAACAGGGGCCCAAACTGCCTCCTGAAAGGAGGGACTGTCCCCCCTCAGGATGTACTTATGGAAGACCCTTATGCACATTGTTATAGACCCCAAAGTCTTAGAATTAATGAATTATGTAACTCAGCTCTCAGCTTTTCATCAGGCATTAGCAGAACTCCACGAGCTGACTCCTGACCCAGCCTGAGTCAAGCAAGCCTCTATTTGAGCCAGGAACCGAGGTCCTCATAAAAACACTGGGGTCTGGGGGCCCATCCCTCGAGCCCCTCTGGGAAGGCTCTTACCAGGTTATTCTTTCTTCTCCCACAGCTGTCAAAGTGCCAGGAATTGATTGTGGGTACATCACACTTGAGTTAAGAGGTGGCACCCTGACCGGAACTAAGTGATTTCATTTTATCTCTTTACTTTCTGTGCTCTGACTTTGTATGTTTCAGATGGGCCTGATAATCTATGTGAGTCTACTTCTGCTCACTCCAAAGATCTTGAGTCTGCCGTTTGATCCTCAAGACAATGCCTTCCTGTCCTGGGCTCACTCCTACGCTGCATTCCACAATCGGTCTAACTGCTGGGTCTGTGGAGCACTCCCTTCTTCATTGGCGGAAGCCTTCCCATGGACATCTCCACTTCAGGGAAAGGACTTTCTCCAAGTCTGCAAATATTTTCAACAACCACAATCACATGTGCTGCCTCTTCTTAGTCTGATGACATTTAACAATCCTAAAGTGGATTGCTGCAACACTTTGTACTTTAACTACGGCCATAATGTGACTTTTAATTTTGATTATACATTCTCTAGGTTTAATGACTATTTCGCTACAAACAAGAAGGTAAATGGGTCTAGATCTAGCGGCTTTTTACCTATCATTTGTCAAATATGGGATGATGTTATATGGCTAACTCCTGAAAAAGGATGCCTAATAATCTATCACCCCCATAACCTGGGAACAAATAGAAGTTAGTCAACAATTTAATTATAATGACTGGAAAAAACTGGAATTTTTGCCTCAGGAAATATGCAATGTAATCATTCCTGTATTTTCCAATCCCAGTTCAGGTCCTCCCTTTGCCTTGCCAGGCTCTGATTGGGACTGGGTATCTTAGTCATGCTGGCTTGCTCCAAATGGGACCTATTGGATGTATGGCTCTTACCTATGGGCATGGCTTTCCCCTGGCTGGACAGGGAGATGCACCCCAGGTCTAGCTTTGACTCATGGCTTCACATTTTCACAGCTTCCAGAAAAGCCTGCTAACTTAGCCCACCTTAAAACTCAGTGGGCAAGGCCTTGTTTCACTGGTATGATTATATGGAAGCAGTGTTTGTTCCCTCTTTGGGAACTAAAGATGTTATGCTACGAGTGGTGCTTTGACTAATTTTACTAGACATTACAAGAATCTCAAAAAGCTATTTCGGCTCTTAATGCTGAACAAATACAAATTAGAAAGGTGGTTTTATAAAACAGATTGGCCTTAGATATTCTGAGAGCTACACAAGGAGAAACTTGTGCCATTATTCATACCCAGTGCTGTACAGATATACCTGATGAGAGCACTAATGTTACTCGTTTTACTAAACACATGAACAAAATTCAGGCTATGGATATTCCTGAAGTGTCAATTGCCTCACTTTGGGAGATGTTAACTAGATCCCCATGGTGGAAAACTATCTTAATTAAAATAAATCTGATTGTTGTGTTTTTGCTGTTTCCTCCCTGCATCTGTAACTGTGTAGCTGGATATGTTTCTAGTCACATGATGGCTTTTAAGTTACAAATGGTTGCTCAAATTTCTGCAACTGCAGCAGCTTCCTCCAACTACTACTTGGGGGTCCCTGGATCAGAGAGGAGAATATGTTGCCTCACCAATTTAGGGAATTGCTTGGAAGCAGTTACAGAATGAGAACAATGCCCCTTTCCCTAGGCAGCATAATTCTACTACAAGAAAATGGGGGAACAAGAGGGTAACAGGTAGGAAGGCGAGGGGTCTCCAAATGGAGGAAATAGATTGCAAGTGTCAGACATTTTTACCACTCTTCCCAGTGGCAGGAGGAAACAAACAAGTGTTAGATTTTTTTCCCCTTCTCTATACAAATTTAAAGAGAGGTTTCTTTTAAAATTCTGTGTTGCCATGAAGACACCTAGTTCCAACTGAAGTTAACTCTTCTCAAACCCTGAGCTAACCAATGCGTTTTGCTTATGGAAATATTTATCTTAAGCTCTGTTAATGAACCCTAGACTCTGTCTTCAAGGTGGTTCTGCCTAAGACTCAGAAGGGCTTGACAAACCAGTGTTTTACTCATGTAAATGACCTCTTAAGCTATATTAGTGAGACTACATTTGCTTAGAAACCTGCCTTCAAGATTCATATCAAATCATTTTATAGCCCGGGATGAGTCATTTTGTGCCAATGTGATCTCGGTGCATGTTGTGAGTGAGGGGCCTGTTGCCAGTCTCTGAGTTTTGAGACACTTCCTTTCTCCAATTAGCAGACTGCTAGTAGCTATATAACATACAGTTAAAGATGAGCTATATATAACATACAGTTAAAGACTCTTTCTGCCCCTTTCTGGTGCCTATATCAGAAGCTTTCTCTATCTCTTTTATACTTTAATAAAACTTTACTACACAAAAGCTTTCAGCAATCAAGCCTTGTCACTGGCCCCAAATTAATTCATCTCCTCTGGAGGATAAGAATCCCAGAGTCTTTCTTGGCTCACCAACAGCCATTAAATAGTACAGCCGAAGTCCTTGACTGTGGATCACAACAAACTGGAATATTCTTAAAGAGATGGAAATATCAGAGTTCCTTACCCGCTTCCTGAGAAATCTGTAAGCAGGTCAGGAACCAAATGTGGAACAACAGACTGGTTCCAAATTGGGAAAAGAGTACATCAAGGCTCTATATTGTCACCCTGCTTATTTATTATTTGCAGAGTACATCATGCAAAGTGCCAAGTCAGATGAAGCACAAGCTGGAATAAAGATTGGCGGAAGAAATATCAATAACCTCAGATATGCAGATGACACCACCATTATGTCAGAAAGTGAAGAACTAAAGAGCGTCTTGAAGAATTGAGAGATGAGAGTGAAAAGGTTGGCTTAAAACTCAACATTCAAAAAACAAAGATTATGGCATCTGGTCCCACCACTTCATGGCAAATAGAAGTGGAGACAATGGAAACAGTGAGAGACCTTACTTTCTTGGGCTTCAAAATCACTGCAGATGGTGACTGCAGCCATGAAATTTAAAGATGCTTGCTCTTTGAAAGAAAAGCTATGATCAAGATAGACAGCATATTAAAAAGCTGTATTAAAATATAAAATATTTTATATTTTATAAAATATTAAAATGTCTCTACATTACTTTGCTGACAAAGGTCCATCTAGTCAAAGCAATGTTTTTTCCAGTAGTTGTGTATGAATGTTGGACCATAAAGAAAGTTGAGTGCCAAAGAACTGAACCTCTTGAACTGTGGTGTTGGAGAAGACCCTTTGTGAGTGTCTTTTGGACCGCAAGGATATTAAACCAGTCAATCCTAAAGGAATCAGTCCTTAATATTAATTAGAAGGACTGATGCTAAACCTGAAGCTCCAATAATCCGGCTACCTAATGCAAAGAGCTGACTCATTAGAAAAGACTTCTGAGGCTGGGAAAGATTGAAGGCAGGAGAAGGGGACGACAGGGGACAAAATGGTTGTATGGCATCACTGAGTCAATGGCATGAGTTTGAGCAAGCTCTGGGAGATGTGAAGAGAGGGAAACCTTGTGTGCTACAGCCCATGGGGTTACAAACAGTTGGACACAACCTAGTAACTGAACAACAACAAATTCAAGAAATTTAAAATTTTCCTTAAAGGGCCGATGGGGTAGGTTGGTAGGAGAGGTGCTTTAGTTTCAGACTTCTGTCACTGGGAGTACTTTGTGCAGAAAAAACAAATCTGAAGAATTTATTTTGAGGCATTTAAAAATTGTAAGTATTCATTGATAACAAGGAATAACTGTTAATATTCTTTAAGGGATGAAGGGACAATGTGTTCCTTTATAACAACTTAAAAAGATTAAAAAGGGGGAAAGAAAGGATACATAAACATTATACAGAACATTTTCACTAATTCTGGTGTCCAGTAATATGGTAGAATGAATTCCTCATTTTCTTGTTGTTGTTGCTCAGTTGTTTCCAACTGCAACATAATGGACGTCAGCATGCCAGGCTTCCCTGTCCTTTACCATCTCTATTTCTCCATATAATGGAAGAATTTACATGTCATAAGTATAATACCATAACATAGAAAATAAATCTGTTTTTAGCAATAGTTGAGGAGGAAAATGTAAGAATCTCAGAAACTGTTATTTTCTATACACTAGGTTTATAGTACTGTGATTAGGCAATAATTAAAATAAAAACTGGCAGGTTGGAATGATTTTTTGTGAAATTCCTTAACTGAATCAAATCAGACACAGATTACAACTGTAGTAAATGCTTTACTACTTTCTGCCAAAAACTGTATTGCCATGGTCTCGAGTCCTTGGAAATTCGATTAAGCATTGTGGTAAGATTTCCCACAAACTTTTGGTAATGTTGGATTTGCAAGGTCAATGCAAACAGGAATCTACATTCCTGATATTTCAGGATGCACTTGGCTATCCAGGGGTGATCTGTAAGAGAGAAAAAAGGACCCACTTAGGAACAGCACAAAGGCAGCTAGACATGCCACTATAACAGTGTTGCCAATTTGCTGAGCATGTGGCTTGAAGGGTAAATTGAAAGATGGTGGGAAGACAATGCCCTCTTCAGTCATCACAGAGTGGTAATTCCAGATGAGAGCAACTGAGATACAGATACCAGCAGCTATGTTGAGAATTCCTGAAATGACAAATGCTTTGTAGGTAGTATTCTTCTCAAGAATTCCCATGGACACATTTTTAAGTGCAAAAGTAACAGAGGCTTTCCCCAAGAGTCCTAGAATGCTGGTCATCAGTAAGAGGTTTTGAGAAACACGGATATCAAGAGGTAGGTAAGTATCATGGTAGCTGTAACTGTGACATGAGGTTGCTGTGGTGATGTTGGTATGACGGAAGACACAGACTCTCCACATTCCCATGCAGGCCACACCAGAGAACTGTGAGGTGTTGTCCAGATACCATACTCGCCACTCCACGAAGCCCATGGCAGTGGTGCCAAGGATCCATCCAATAGTGGCTACTGCAAAACCTAGTATTTGGCAATTGGCGATATTGATGAGAAAGGGCATGGTAGATGTGTACCCAAGGGAACTGCAAACAAACACAGGACATAATGAGTTCGGAAATTTGGGCCTAGAACAACTCACTCAACCTGGTATCTCCATTCTCCTCCCCTACTTTTACACTGCTGTGGATAAGCAGTGCTGTATTTGACATGCAAGTACTATTATTTCTCACTAGCGACTTTTGACCTTCAAGCTCTGCATTGGGGACCACAGACCAAGCAAATTTTCTGAAGGACCATCTGGGAATATTTACTAAAACACTTAAAATGTGCAAACTTTCAAACAGACAGTTCTACTTTGGAGCGTTTATCCAAAGATGTAACTTAAGATTGATCACAAACATTTACTCAAAAAAATAGTCAACACAGCCTCTTTGTAATATTGAAAAGTGGGAAAAAATTTCAGTAGCAACAAGAGGGCTTGGTTAAATAATTTATGCACATTCCATACAAGAGTCCTATATGGCAGCATTCAGAATAGACTAGACTTGTATGAGGGGCAATATTTTGTGTTTTCACTCTTGTCAAGGTTCATCCATGTTGTAACATGTATGAGTACTTGGTTGGTTTAACTGAGGTAGAGGGGTTAGGCATTCTGAAAGCTATTCGTATTGTGAAGAATCAGTTACGTGTAGGAAGGAGTACATGATTTAATGCAGAACTCAATGAGTTATGAATGCATACTCACACAGTACTGCACTGGAAGGCAAAGTCCTAAGCACAGGACCACCAGGGAACTCCCTAAATATTTTTTTCAATTTGATATATAGACAATTATTTAAAAAAAAAAAAAAACATCTTTATGAATGCACATCCATCAGGAACACTCTGCCCGTAACAGGGGACTGCAGGTAATATCTTAGCAGAATCTCTCACACTGTTCCTCTCTCCCACCAAGACCCCCTTAATGCCCTCCATTGAATCCTTGTTCCTGCGTCACCATTAATTTCTATGAATGTTCCATTTAAATTGCTTAAGACTTTTTTCTTTCTTTGATTGTGTGCTGCTTTCAAAAGCCTTTATTAAATATAATACAGCTTCTGTTCTGGGTATTTTTGCCATGAGGCATATGGCCAAAGAACTGAGACAACTGAACTGGGTGCACTTAACTCACTACTGGTTGCTGGAGCAGGTAGGCTGCTAGGAAGCATATGAATGTTCAGGTAATTGAACAATTTAAACAGAAAACATTCAAGTATGGTAAGGAGGTGGCATGCCACCTCAGCTTGCAGACTTAGAGGCTGGCTCAGACTGCTGTCCCAGGGCAATCAAAGCCCACCCAGCACCCACAGTACATTCACGAGAATAATGCTTTGAAGGACATGAATATTAATGAGAGGAAAGTCATGGCCTTGCTTGCTATGCAAATATCTTTGGAGTTTTGATATATACTCTGTTTACAAATATATAAAGGGAAATATCTTAATTTTAACAGAAGTATGAACATTTCTACACTAACATCTGCAACTTAAGTGTTTTTCAGCAAGGCATTTTGAATAGCTTTCCTTACAAGTGCACACTTTTCTCTGTTTTCAACATTCCCATCACACACATCATCTTTTCCACAGCTTTAACTTTTTGTCTGAAACATCCATTACTTTTCTTAATTGATTGATGATTGGTTTATGATATTAGTTTGATTTCTGTCATACATCAACATGAATTAAATTAACATGAATTAACCATGGGTGTACATATGTCCCCTCCCTCTTGAGTCTCCCTCCCACCTACCGCCCAGCCCCACCCCTCTAGGTTATTATAGAACCCCAGTTTGAGTTCCAAGTCTTACAGCAAAGTTAATCCATCAATTCATTGAAAACAGGGAGAGAAACAAAACAGCAGAAACTTAAGTCTCCAAGTTGAGCAGTTAACTGGTAATTCCTGGCAGAACGGAAGAAGAGGGAGCCATTAAATGAGAAGCTGGAAGAGCAGGGGGATTTTGTAATAACTGCACAAAATTAAAAAGGTAGTTAATGCCACTGAACTGTATATTAAAAAATGGTTAAAATGGTCAGCTTTTATCTTATGTGTATTTACCACAGTAAGAGAAAAGAAAATTATTCAGACTCTCGAGGAGATTCTGTTAAGGCAGGTTGAATCTTTTATTATTTACTAGAGATTAAAATTGAGGAATTTTAAAGTATTAGTTCATATAATACACTACCTCATGTTCACATAGGGATTTTTATTGAGTTAACTATTTCCCAAAACAAAATTTAGAGGGCATTGTTTTTAGCATCAAATATCATGGAACCTCTCATACAGGAGATGGTGATCAAGACCATCTACAAGAAAAATAAATGCAAAAAGACAAGTCTGAAAAGGCTTAACCAATAGCTGAGAAAAGAAGAGAAGCTAAAGGCAAAGGAGAAAATGAAATATATACCCATTTGAATGTAGAGTTCCAAAGAATAGCATGGAGAGATAAGAAAGCCTTCCTCAGTGATCGGTCCAAATTGGTAGAGGAGAAATAAAAGAATGAGAAAGACTCCACTGTATACTTCTGAGAAAATAAAAGTCAGCAAGGTACATAGTGTTTTAGCAGCATCATGGTTAACTTTTTTTTTTAAAGCAGTTTTGCTCTTGTGGAATCCAACTACACACTGGATAGTCTTGAAAAGTTTAACTTCTGTAGGGTTTATATTTATTGACTCCATTTCCCTTCCTAAAGAACTAGTAAGTATTCTTATCCTCATTTTATAGGTGGAAGCACTCAGGACAGAGGCTGAGTAACTTGCCTGAAGTTACATGGGAAGTGGCTTCAGAGTACATCTTCCTACCTCATGTTTTGGGGCAAGATGGCAGGAAGGTCAAAGAGCTATCTGGAAAAGGAAAAGCATCCAGGAAGAGCAGGAAACTAGGGCAACAATTCCCGACTATGGATTCAGTCCGTTGCTCAGGGTAAGTGAAAAGGGCAGAGATTTTGAAAGCTCCAGGATGGTTCTAGTGTGCAGCTAGGGTGTGAAAACTACTGAATAAGGCAAAAAAAGACCTTTTGAGAAACAGAGTGATGGTAGAAGAAATGTGATCTCAGATGCCTTCTGCTGGAGTGAGGGATGTTGTCAGAGACTCTTGCAATGGGGAGACAAAGTACCATCCACTGTGCCATTGGCCAAACTAAGAATGGCCTGGTCAGTTTTTAGGATGGATATGCTCATCCTAGGAAAGGCCACCAGAACTAGTGGTAATCAGGCTGTGAAAGTCTCCTTTTGGGAGACCAATAAGGCCAGCTCTCAAGGTGACTGTCACACAATGGGAATGAGGCAGTTACAGAAATGGAAGCTTTTATCTCCGGTTATAGATTCAGCTCCAAGTCCCCATCATATTCACAAGACATCAGTCAGTTGTTCCCACAATACTGAACGATGACAATGTGAGTAGGCAAGCAGAAAGTTGGAGTCTTTACACATTGTACACAATCTACAGGACACAAATACTCCCCTTGTATTTTCCCTTTGATTATTACAACTTCACTATCTCTTCGGTACAATAATACATCAAGAACTTGAAATCTGTCTGCTCCCAGAAAATGCTCAGAGGACTCTTTGTTTTTCTCCAACAAGCTGATTCAAAGATGAAGGCAGACAAGAGATGCCTTCAAAATCTAAGCCTAGGCCAGAGAAGTTGCTTAATCAGTATTTGTAGAATGAAATGTCAAACAGGAGGGAGATAAAGGATGCTTTTTACAAGTTCAGTTCTAGTTATATTAACTACCACATATATCTTTCTATCTTCCATATCTGTATCAGAGGTTCCTGCTTATCACTTAACTCAACCCGCTTAAAAGGTCTTACATTCAGTGAAATACTCCTTCACACTCAACAGAATTGCTGTTACACAAACAGAAAACAGCAAGTGTTGGCCACAGTGTGGAGAAACCCTAACCTTTGTGCTTTTCTGGTAGGACTATAAGCTGGTACAACTGCTATAAAAACTGTATATTGATTCCTTAAAACCAAGACTTGCCATGTGATTCAGGAATTTCTTTTCTGGTTAGACATATTTGTTGTTCATTCAGTAAGTCAAATGTAACTCCCCGGGACTCCACAGACTGCAGCACACAAAGCTCCTCTATAATTTTCTACCTCCCTGAATTTACTTAAACTCATGTCCATTGAGTTGTTGATGTTATCTAACCATCTCATCTTCTGTCACCCACTTTTTCTTTTGCCTCCAATCTCTACAGCATACCCCAAATTTAAAGGAGTGATTCAGATAGTGGTATACTCATGTTTCAATAGCATTGTTCACAATACCTAAGATGTGCAAGTGACCCAATTTTACACCCACATATGAATGGATAGACACCATGTGGTCAATCCATATAACAGGGCATTTCTCAGTTTTCGAATGGAAGGAAACTCGGACACAAGTTACAAAAAGGATGAACCTTGAGGACTAATTATGCTTAGGTAAATAAGCCAGGTAGAGAGAGACAAATACTGAATGATTTCATTTTTTGTAGGACCCAGACTAGTCCAATTCACAGACAGAAAATAAAAGAGCAGTGACCAGGGCTGGGGTAGGGGGAACTCGTTCAATAGTGAGTTTCAGTAAGCTTCAGTCTGAGGAGATAAAGTTCTGAGGATTGTAGGTGATACAGTTTCAGAAGTATTAATATCCTTAATGCCACAGAACAGTATGCTTGTAGAAGTTAGAATTATGTATCTCTTGTCTATTTACCACACCAAAACATACACAATAACAAGGTCAGAACACCAACCAACCAGTCTCTGATGGAATAAGCATTTGGTGAGGAGGGTGGCTACTTCAAAGGGCAGCTCCTCCCTATGGACGGATGTCCCCCACTTACACACTCTGCTCTCCGCTCCTGGGCTCCTCACTCTGAGCACACAACAGTTTTTGGCCACACTGTGAGTCAGTCTGGCCTGCAAGGCCACGGCTCTCTCCTGGGACTTTTGCAGTCACCACATTCCGTATCCACTTGTACACACCTCCAGCATTCTCAGTTGCTAGGTCACGGACACCATGGTGGCATCTCTGTTGCTGATGGTGGTATGCCTCTTCACTGGCTCTCCTGTGTCTCCCGGCCCTATGCCAGAGGGGAGTTCGTTTCCTCCAAAGACTCTTAACAGTTCCCTTTTAAGATCTGTGTGACTGCTTCAGGCACGTCTGCTCATTCCTTTCCCTTGTGCCCCAGACATGGTACCTAACCCAT